>CM024620.1:11329371-11577912 GCA_014182585.1 Eucalyptus coolabah | reverse complement strand
CTCAAGAAACGATGTAATAGTTGGAACCCCACAACGGCTATCAACGAAGAAGAAAGAATGCGCAAAAGAATTCAACACTCACCAAACAAAACAAATCAAATAACACAAGAAATGAATGCAACGCATCATAATGTTATTTTCCCCTCAAATCAAACATCTCTTGTTATTACTCAATTGCGTGGGTGGAGAAATGGGATTCTCTTCTTCTTTTCCCATTTTCTGGGGAAATATCCCATGAAAACAATACATTATAGATATCACATCCCTATCGCCATTGCCATCACCATCCATAGCACATGACATATGCATATGTATATCAATTGGGTTAACGCCAAGCAGATACGACGGTGAGAGTTCGGCCACACCAGCCTAAGCAAAACCCACCGTTCTCTTCTTTCACCGTGTATCCCAAGTTGCCCCAATGGGCGAGCCACAGCAATGATTGGGCCACGTGTGGACCCAGTGGCTTCAACTCGAACCCAACCATCCCCAATGCAGGCGCTCCACGTCCCGAACACCTCGCATCTTTCAACCCGGTCCCTACCTTCGCAAGCAACCAAGTTCACCAATTTCCGACTCAGCCCCTCCTCCGCTCTTGTCCCTCGCTTCGAGTCGTACCTAACAAATTTAGACTCAACAACTCGAGCAGCGCCCCGTCGTACGCCAGCGCCTCCCCCACGCGCATCGGGAATAGCGCCGTGTTCCCGTTCATCTCCTGCTCCACCAGCGTCACCACCTGTGGCGCCAGCTATTCACGCGCCGGAGGAGCTCGTCGCGCGTGTTCACCACGGACACCCTCTCGTCCGGCATTCTGTACAGCTTGAACGCCAAGTTCACCGCTAGCACCTCGTCGGGCTCGCAGCCCAGCGAGTCGCGGCTCAACTCGCTCAGCTTCTGCCTCACGATGTTGAATACTAACCTAACTCCCATCACGGCCGCGACTTTACTCAGTCGATCGCCAATCATCCTGAGCCTCTCCGCACCGATGATGCTATCTGCGAGCGTCGTGATCTTGAGTGTGAATTGATTGCCCGCCTGACGCATGGACAGCTCGTAAAGGAGAGAGTCGTACTGTTCTTTTCGACCAATAGCGAAATCAATTACATGGAGCTTGTTAGTGGAGGGTTGCTCCGACGCAGCCTCCAAAATCGCGAGATTGGCAGCCCTGAAACCGAGCCAGAAACAAGGAGACACATCGTAAAGTGACCGAACCGACAACACATGTTCCTCGGTGAACAACTCCGCCACGGGAGGGGGGTAATCGACGGGGCTCACGCGCGATTTAAGCGCAGACAACATGTATCCCATCAATTTCTGCTTTGAATTACTCATGGGGTTCGGCTCGGCAGACAAGAGCCTCAGGATCTCCGAAGCCACGTCTACTCTGCCCTCGTCTATCGCCGTCGCAGCCTCCACTACCGACTGCTCCCACGAGATGGGTACCGGAGACCTCTGGACGGGGGGCTTGACGCTCTCTACCGGAGACCTCTTGAGCGGAGACTTGATGCTCTCACTCCCCTCAGGGACCTCGGATATGACACAGGCGTTGCTCGGGACCTGGAAGACCTTATAGGACTGAGCCCCGCTCGATAGGGATTGGGTGTTGCTGCTGAACGACCCGAGGACGCTGACGATCAGATCTTTCGCAAACAAGGGCTGTCGTGGGTCATCGCCAGTTTGAGAGTGAGCGTCGAAGGCATCTCTGAGCTTCTTGGGATTTTGGCGACAGAGTTCCTGGATCGCGCGCTTGCTGCTGGAGGAGAGGTTCTTAGGCCAAGCGAAACGCTCCATTGATGAGAGAGGTCTCGTGCTTTGCTTTGTGATGAGAGAGGAAAGTGAAGAAAGAGAGTGAGACAGAGTGGCCTTTTGACAAAGAAACAGAGCTCAGGGTCATGTGCGAAAGAGGCCGGGAAGATAGGTGAGAGGTGATACGAAAGTTCCACGTGGGATCTAGAAAAAAAATGAATATCTTGTGTTACTAGTATTCTCTCGATAATTGTTATCATATATCCATGATAGTGATGATTTAATTCTCTCGAATATCATATTATGCATGTGACTCAAAATTATATTCATGAAACCCAAGGAGTTTAATATTTCATATTCATTATTTTGTTTTAATAATATTATTAGAAATAGTTGAAATATAACTAAGCGAGTTTTCCATATATTTCGATGATTCTTGGTATCTCTGAAAATTGTGCATTATCTCCATTTCATTGTGCCTATTTTTTATTTATCTCGATGAATTGCAATTGATGTTGCAATATCATGTTACCTTAAATAATCATATTGTAAAGATTATAAAGAGACTAATGAATTTTTCATTATTATATATAGAGAATTTACACAATTCTCTCTTGTGCATAAATTATCTTGATGCCGACAATGAAACGAGCCCGACTACATATTCTCATTTGAGGGGTTATAGTCATCTCACCCATACCAGCCCCTTTCCTTGAAACATTAGCTAAGCAGCTCCTATGGGGTGGTGGCCTGTTGGGGGACCCTAAGGCGATGAAACAATGCCAAATAGACTTGTTAACTAAAACTAAAAGCAGATGGAAATAACTAATCATAATAGAGAAGGATTACGGATGACAGAGAAGAATGAGGGACGACGATCACGGAGATAGCTAAAAGTAAACATCATTGCGATGCTGGGAAAGCTCCCAACCAAGAGGGAAGCTCTCACATAGGAGAAAGAGCCATATCTATGCCTACCTTCCTGAACAAAAACTTGATATCTCATTCTTTTTAGAATATAAACACTAGCTAGAAAGCTAATATATAAAGAAGTATCGAACTTCAAAGAAAATATAATCAAGTGTTTTGTGAACTCTATCGACTTTGGCTAATGAAAATACCTTTTTATTACTTTAACAAGATAGGTGCCACGTGGGAAGAAAGAAAGAAAGAGAAGAAGGATTGAAAAAAGAAAGTATAGGAATTAAATAAATAAATAAAGCTAAAAATCTAAAACCACTCCTTTCGGCCACTAGCTACCATCGCTTGGGACCCTGTCCACTCAGTTTCACTAAGCTCGTAGCCACGGCCAACACGAGGAGACGGGGTGCTCAAATCATCAAGCTCGGCTATGATTGCTTGAGATTGACTGAACTTGCCGCTATTAACCTTTGACCTGAGCGTGTATAGGTCAACGTCTGAACTTTTGACAGCCTCACTTCACCATCTTTTCTCGACTCCCCGCATTGATTCTCAGATCTCCCACCACAAGGCTAAAAAGCTTTCTCTTAAACCGTCTTCTTTCGCAGAGGTCACAGATCTATCCTCTTCCTTTGGTTCATCAGTTTCAAGCTCACATTGTTGGTGCTGGTACCTATGATCATCGGAAAACAAGTCCGATTAGGGCTTGTTAATGCGATTGATGATTGAGATTCACTTAGTTTGTTGTTTTTCCTGAAAATTTCCCCCTTTTGATTTTGGTTTTGGTTTTCCTTCAAAGAATATGAGAACACGTGGGAAACCATTTTATTACCATCCGCATGGGAAACCATTAGGCTGAAAAGAGCTTTGGTCTTGTGGTTCGCGCTTGTTTGGAATAGCTCACTCACTCCGCATTATCAATTCAACCTGTGGCTCATTGTCAAGAACCGACTTCCCACCCAAGTTCTTCTTTTGTCCTATGAGAGGATTGATGACGTGTCGTGTGTTTTTTGCAACTCTAGACCGAATTCTAGAGACCATTTATATTTTGGCTGTCGCATCACCACTCTTGCAGTCTTTTGGGTGGCTAGATGCAAACTTCTTTGGAGGAATGACACTTGGCAAGACAATCTCTGGTGGGCCTTGAAGTATCTCACTAGCAAAGACTTCCACCGTTGTATTGCTTGTTTCTCTTTTGGTGCCTTATGCCATTTGATTTGGAAAGAGCGAACGGCATCCTAATTAGAGAAAAACCTTGTCTATTCCAGCCTTGAAGAACCATCTTATTAGAGTTGTTAAAGACAAAGCCTTGACTTTTACTAATGTGGAGGACACCATTCGTAATAGGAGGATGCAACGCAGCTGGGGAATTGACTCGTCTATCTTCTCCTCTCTGTTGGCTGACATTGCCTCGTAAGTGGGGATGGTGGTTTCTTCGGCCTTGCGGGTTACGGTGCTTCTTGCTAGCCGCTTTGACTTGGGCGTGTCGGCTGTTGGGGGCTGCGGTGCTTGAATTAGCTATTTCGTTGCATGGCTCGCGGACCGTCTACTACCGTGCTCTGGTCTGCTATACTGTTTTTGGCTGCCGCTTTAGCTCCCAGTTTCGGCGGCTGGATGGCTTTTGTTGGCGGTCTAGGGCTACTGCGATTCTCCTCGGTGGCCCCTCTCTTCCGGTGATTGGATGGTTGTTGCTTCCTTAGTTGCTAGTTTGTTTGCTGTTTTGCCTTGTTTAGGCCGCTTGGTGCTATTTGTGTGCCGCCGCCTTGTTTGCGGTCTTCTTTGTTTTCTTTTGGCTCCCTTTCACTCGTTCTGACGTGTTGTCATTCTGAGTGTAAGTTTTTGGCGCTGAACTCTCGTGTATAGTTTGGTTATAGCTCAATATATTCTTACATTTACCAAAAAAAAATATAAAAATAAAAAAGGATATGAGAACACATATATTGGAATTGATGAGAGATAAAAGGAAAATGACACAAATGATCCCTAAACTTTGATTAAATGTGCAATGTGGCTTCTAAATTTTTAATTTGTTCAATGTGATTCATAAACTTTAACCCAATGTGTAATATAGTTCATGAACGTTTAAATTAGTTAATGTTCTAGTCTCGAAAGAGGTGGGGCATTAAGAAGTTCACATAGTCTAGGGACAATATCAAACATGTATAATAAAAAAAAAAATTAAAATTTGAGTGATTTCATATCGGGTCAAAATCCTGGCAAATTTGTCAAAGTGCGTAGCTCAAGGAAACCACAGATCATGGAACAAATAGTTTCTACGCCACTTTGAAAGTATTACGACATTAAAAAAAAAAAAAAAAGAGAAAAATGTATCGTTGTTTCAGTCAAAGATTTCAAAGTGCTGGGTTTCGAGTCTAGAGACTTCGACGTTTCACGTAGCATTTAACAATCAAACCAAAAGTAAAACACGCCTCATCTTCATCCGCGACAAATGGAGACGGGCATTCAAAGTCTCCCCCCTCCTTTCCTCGCGAGTTCTCTCCTCGGTCTCTCTCTGTTTTTTCTGTCTTTGTTCTTGTCGCTTCCCACTAGTTCCCCTGTCCACACTCAACTACTTCCTATCTTCTTTTTTGATTCTTTTCATTTCCCACTTTTTCTTTTACCAATTCAATGTTCTCCTGATGCAAATGCCAGCACATGCAGAGAAACAGAGGAGAAACATCGCTTGGCCGGGAAGGGTGACAAGGATGCATGAAAAGCACACTCCACTTACTTAAAAATAACAAAAAAAATTAAAAAAAATGGACAGCAATGATATCATCTTCGTGATTAAAGAATTCAAACATTCGTATATTTAAATGGAAGTAGCTAGGTAGCCTAGGTGGGAGGAAACTAAAGGGGAAAAGTCGAAAGACTACGCGCACTTCAGCCGGCCAAAACGGGCTGGAGACATTTTCTACTTGCTCCTAAGTTATGGGGTAAGATGGGAAAAATCCTCCAGTCCTAAGCCTGAAGCAAGTATCTTTGCCAGTGAACAACAAAAATATTCGGATGGTGAAGTTCTCTCAACAACAGGAACGAACACTAATCGCCAAAATTGCTCAAAGCATTGCACTGGCAACAGCAAAACTAAGCGAGAGAACAAAGTGAGTCTGATCGAGCATTAATGAGGACTCCACTGAGCACATCATAAAAATCCAAATCGAGGCACATGAAAATGCCGAAGCAAGCATACGCATGAGCAAGAAACAAGGGTGAGCCTAGTTTAGTACCCAAGGCGTGGGAATGCACTTAGCAGGCTGATGCGGTGATGAACCTAAACTTGGACACGGGTGCGAGAGCGAGGTAAATATCTCGACATAACACTAAAAAGTTCTTGACCTAGTAAGGAAAAGTTCATTACAAAACAAGAGGTTGGCCTCACTGAGCATATATGTATAGCATTAAAGGTGCACCAGTCATCGCAACAGGCTTGAGCGAACCAATGGGCCGGAGTATCGTGTTTTCAAGGCTTGGAGGGATGAGACGAACTTGTGAACTACAACTTTAAACTCCAGCTCCATGCTCGGTTGCACAATGAAGGAGCCAAAAAATTGATAAATGAAGCGCAAGTCCTACCCTTTTTTTTTTGGTCGCCGTAAGTCCTATCTTGAATGAGGCAAATTTTCCAAAAAATCCCAAGCTTATTGAACTTTCGCCAATTGAATTATAAACATTTTAATTTTACTAATTGAGTTGTAAATCTTTTACATTTTGCTAATTTAATCTATACAGTCAATTTTGACTAGAAATCACTAACAAGAATATGTCCTATGTGGCATGCTGGCTATGACATTAAATTTTTTTAATAATATTTTAATTTTTGAAATTTTTAATTATTTTTCCTTTTTCTTTTTTTTTTATTCATTTTTCTCTTTTTTCCCTCCTTTTCTCTCAACCAACCATCATTAAGCCTTGTCGATGGCTAGTGGAGGTCGCCAGCCTTAGGTGAGGGCATCCCTCGCTTAGGTTGGCGAGGGTAGGTCGACAATGGCTAGCAAAGGGAAAAGGAAAAAAAGAATAAAAAAAAAAAGAGAAAAGAATCGCGTCACTATCAATCATACCTAATAAAAGAATTTCCCTTGAGCTCATCATGATACTAAGAGCTGTTGAAGGAGGTGGGATCGCAGACCGGAGAACATGGAGGACTTCGTTGCTGCCATGGAAGAAGAAGGCAATTGAACGCGAGGTGAAGGCTTCATTGAAGTAGGGTCGTGGACGGAAGCATCCACTGTGACGATTGGATCGCACAAGCAAAACAAAGCTACAAAGAAGAAGAGCCCTAACCAACGCTTAGCTCTACACGATTCTTTCGCTTCCATTTCCTTCTCCCTCTCTCTTTCCGAGTAGAAAGGACTTTGACAAGTGAACTAACCTCGGAGCTGAGATGCTTCCATTTTCTATTTTAATTTCTGAAAAATAGGAAATTTCTACTTTCCTAATAAGTGTCTTTATGTGGCCGGTCTACATTCTATGTTGCATTTTTGGATAACACTTAGGAAAAAGGCCACTAAAATTTCTAAA
The DNA here is from genome assembly GCA_014182585.1 of Eucalyptus coolabah. Lineage (NCBI taxonomy): Eukaryota > Viridiplantae > Streptophyta > Magnoliopsida > Myrtales > Myrtaceae > Eucalyptus > Eucalyptus coolabah. The sequence goes on along the minus strand of CM024620.1, from coordinate 11,570,724 downwards.
CTATACTTACCGATTTCGGTTCCCAATCACCCCTAAGTGCACCTGTAGTAGTTCCTGCTAATGCCCCAAATATAGCTTTAATCACATGCATTAACACATCATTAACTTAACTGTTCATCATGGGAAGCAAAATAATTTAGCCAAATTGATAGAATGGACGTTTTTCTTATTAATTTTGAAGACATAACTTTTGGTAAAGATCCCACATAATATTTGTTTTAGAAATTGAGCAAGAATTGATTTCTCTCTACTTTATAAAATATTTTTTTTCAATATATGCATATATATGAAAAATTTATGAAAAGGTATATCATTTGTGAAGTCCCTGAGGAATCTGGGATCGAAAATCGAGCTTCGACCATATCCATTGATAATCGTCCCCAATGAAATTCTGGTCCAAACTTGTCCTAGTATACAAAGTCTTTCCGTGCAAAAATGAGTAATTTCCATTTCATGTTAGAATTGCTTAGACCTGTATGTATAATTTAGCTCCATCAAAAACCTCTTTCATCCACTGCCCAAAAACAAGATAAATGAAATAACAAAATAATAACTTATGTCAAACTTGTTAAAATGGCTAGTCAAGTTGCGTCCCAAAATCATGTGAACAGCAAAACAGTCTTTTCACGTTTTTTCTTTTTCCTAAGAGATATTCATATGAGTGCAATCTAGCCCCGCACTTCGATTACAAAGCGCAATCAAATCCTAAAATTCCTAATTAAGCCCTAAAACTCAAATCAAAACGTAGGAAATCCTCTAGCAAACCCACGGCCGACTCCAGACGTTTCATCCAAAGGACTTCGATTGCGTTCTTCTATGGATATACGTACAAACCGCATAGATTCTAAGCGAGTTCAAACGATCGCGCGGCTACAGCACAATGTTCCGGAAACCAAAACGAAGACGGAGCATCCATTCGGGATGCCAGCAAACCACCAAAATGAAGGAATCCGTACCTGATGAAGGACTTCCCTTGGGGCCGGTCGTGATGTTGGGAGACAACGTCGTGGAGGAGGAAGGCGGGATCGCGGAGCGGGGGCGCGGAGGCCCTCGCTGCCGCCGTGGAAGAAGAAGGCGATGGAGCGGGAGGTGAAGGCCTTGTTGAAGTAGTCATGGATGGAAGCGTTGTCGGCGGCGATCAAAACCAGAGCCACGATGAGGAAGGAGGAGGAGAAGAACCTAACCGTCGATGAGCTCTGCACAATTCTCTCACTTCCATCTCCTTCCTCCTTCACCCCCTCTCTCTCTCTCTCTCTCTCTCTCTCTCTCTTCTTGAATCTTCCCTATTTTAATTTCTGAAAAAAAGAGGGAATTTTCCTACTTTCTAAATAAGTAAATTTGGATTATTTGGATAAAAAATTATCAAACTTCCAATTTCCATTTTCTTATTTTAACTGAAGTTAGGATGAGTAAAGAATATTTCACTACTGATAGCATAAAAGATTTGTTATCAACTTGGGTAGGTTCTTAATTTTCGTGGAAAATTACAAGTCATATGATCAAAAGAACTTATGACCATAAAAAAGAAAATTATGCCCATATTAAATATAAGTTTCAACTCATTATGTAATTTATTAATAATAGAAAAAGAGATATACTATTAACTCGGGCAGCTTGCTATTTTTTTTGTTGACAAATAGAAATCATGGGATCTATATTACTTGCGACAACAAAAAGGGAAATTATGTTCTTTAAAGAAGGTTACAAAATGATATGTGATATGTAAGTTGCTATTATCAACAAAAATTGTGAATTTCAAAGGAAGACTACTATTGATTAGCCAATATCCCTTCTCGTATTTTTTGTACATCATTGTATAGGAGGATAGTTTCACATCAAATTTGAAAATAATTTAATTGTTTTTTCAAATGATACCGGTCTTTTCTAGTATGTTTATTGTTGACACCTAAATTTTGGCAATCCGGTCATTTATTTATTGCATAGAAAATTATGGGTAATTTTATCCATGAAAAAAATAATATTAATTGCATAGCATATAAATTTAGGTGTATTTATTTATTTATTTGTAACCGGGGTGGCATGAAAATGGTGGCGGAGATAAACCTAGGGTAACATTGGCGGATGACCCATCATCCCGACGTCACGCTTAAGATCCCGTGCGGTCAGCGGGATTCGAACTCCTCTCCTCCTCGCAAAGGGTCATGGGAGCCTTATCTAACTGGGCCACCGCAGGCGGTGGTAATTTAGGTGCATTTATTTTTAATTTGCATGTTTTGCATTTTTTTTTTTTTGTTGGTGGTGGATGAGTTCAAATTAACGTTTCGAGTTCTAACTTAGCAGGCCGGACTAAGCCCACGAAGCGAGCAAGTTGGTCCGAGCCCATTTTATTTTAATGACAAAAATTACTTAAATGGAGATTTGAAATGATATTACAGTAGATTTTTGGAATTTAAGAAAATCGCATTACAATCTTATCTTTAGTAATAGATGATGAAATCATGGGAAAATATTCATGAGATAAGGATTTTTGTGATTGGGAGGTTATAGGCTATCTTCGTGTATGTTGAAAACGGAGGCTTCTCATGGTCGAAAAAAAACGAAAGAACAGAAAAGTCAAAAAAGTAAAAAAAGAGAGGAAAGGAAGAAGGGACGTGCGGCAGGATGAGGAAAAAGCAGAACAGTAGAGTGACGTGAGAGAGAGACAGGAGAAAAAAATTAAAAAGAAGAAGAAGGAAAGTGTTCTTCTTCTCCGGCGGCTTGCTGCCGTCTGCCCACGCTCCGTCTCCTGCCTACCGGACGTCGCCACTGTGCCTCGTCGCGCCACCCAGATCCGCCGCGCCTCCGCGGTCGCCCGAGCCGGATCTGCACCCCTGCCCGATCCACAGGAGCTTGCGCTGCTGCTAGCGATCTTGTCCGCCGTTGCCGCGCATCCGAGCCCCTGCTCGGCGTCTCCGAGCATCGCCACTCAGCCGCACCGGAACACCGATCTGCCCCTAAGACGCCACTGCCACCATTGTCCGCCTCACTTGCCTCCCGCTCGAAGCCCGACGCCACTTCTCCACTCATTGCGCATCTCGCCAGATGACGACGCCTCCTACAGCTAGATCCGGCCATCTCCGCGCCGCACCGCCGCATATCCACCTGCAAAACCCGTGAGTGCCGCTAGCGGTCTGATCTTCCACCACCGTCGCGTCCCGTCTCGCCTGCAGCCTACGCCGACCAGCGACGACCCGGCTTTCCTCTGCCGCGCCGTGCCCCGCTTCACCCGCGACGCTTCTGCTCCAACGCCCTGCAGATCCGCTCCAAGCCTTCCCCATAGCAGGACCCGACGTTGGCAGCTGCGACCCAGCTCCGCTTCAACCCGAGCGACTCCTGCAGCGGCCCGCTGACCCAGCAACACCGTTGACACCTGCTGTTCCGCCCTCTGCCGCTGTTGGTCTGCCGATTCCCGCCCTCGCCAGAGCTCCGACGGACAATCCCCACGCAGAAGGGCGACCCCTTTACTCCCGGTGAATTGCCCTTGCACCGTCCACCGGCCGCCGATCAACCTGCTGCCCCCCCTTTCCTTAGGTTGCTTACTTTCCTTTTTATTTTTATCTTTCATTTATTTTATTTTATTTACTTTTTTTTTTTAAAGTTTTGCTATTATTGTAAATTGGAATCTTGGAAGGTAATATTCATTTTATTAATATTGTAGGCATTATTAGCAGGGTTTTGCCCAAAATTAATTACTAATTTGATCCGTAAAATGTCGAGTTATTTTTTTAATTATATTAATTTTTAGGCTTTTTGATAGTATTTTAATTGTTAATTTGATCCGTAAGATTTCGAATTAGTAGGTTAGAGTAATCGTTAATTTGACTTGTGAGACAATATGTTATTTTTTCGAGTATCTTAATCCTTTATTTGTTGAGTATCTTGATTGTTTAGATTTAATGTTTATTTGATAATTACTTGTCTTAGAAAAACACTAAAAAAATCAAAAAAATCAAAAAAATCAAAATCTTGCATCAAAGCATTTAGGTTTAATAAATCAGATATGTAGGATTAGGTTTATGAAATTTTCGTCATCTAGTTATTGTTGCTAGGTTCATTTAGTTAGAAATTGCTTGTCATTAAAATTAGGTCATTTGATTAATTTAGATTGCATATGTAATTGTTGCATCTCTTTAATTTCGAATTTCATGGAAAATACAACAAAAAAATTAGAATAAATTCATTTCATGCTTGAGAATAGATTGCAAGCTTATTCATGTTATATCGTTTAGGTCATATTGCCACGTCATATCATTTCATGTTAAATTAGTACCATGCATTGCATGATTCTCATTAAATAAAGTGAAAATCAAAATTGAGTGATTGCATGTTAATTAGAAATCATATCTAGGATTGTTAATGTGAATTTTGAGCTAACATTACGAGATGCTTTTGTTGCTATGAGGTAAGTCATGCAATTTATTCATTGCTTCATTTGGGTGTTTAATTGGTGGTTTATACACCAGCATAATTACCTCACATGTTAGGGAGGTAAATTAAAATCAATTCAAGCTGCCTGCAAAATATTTTTTAAAATAAAAAGGTTTAAAATAAAAAGGAAAAGTTCCGAAATGGCGTTAAGAAATCTAGCGTAACCAAGTCCCGAACTCACGATCTCTATTTCTTGAGTAAAGTAAATCTCCCATTACTTTACTTAGTTTCTAATTGACTCACCAAAAATAGATTAGTGGCGACTCATAATTCAAAATCAATTACATGTTAAGAATTTGAACTTAAGTCGTGAATTGGTATGGGCTTGGAATACCCGAGCTAAGTTTAGGCTTAGTAATCCATTAGCCTAATTTTAGGTGGTACACCCAAAATTTGGTCGCGACATATTTATGAAAGTAGATATAAACAAAAATCCTAATTTCAATACAATATGAATCTAAAGAACTCCTTTTTGTCCGGCTTGATTTAATGGTAATTGTAATTTTTGGAGATGATGATCGACATGGGTTTACAATCTTAATTAGACACAGGAGAGTAAATTCTAACCCTTGTTAACATGATGCATTTAGAGCTTTTAATATTCATGATATGTCAAAATTTGTTATCAAACTAGTGGGGAGTACATGGAATATAAAATACTTTTTTTTTATTGGTTTGATTATTGCATAACCTGGACTTCTGTACATTGACATTAACACTCTTCTAATCTTGTTCTCTACTTTATTCTTTATTCTTTTTTGGTTGGATAATCTTGTTCTCTACTTTGCTTGAATGGAACTACGATGAACTTTAACTAGAGATAACTTAGCCCTTGTTGGATTTTTAACTTCTAATTTTGATATTTTAGTCATAACAAGTCAACAACTACTTAGCTATCGAAACTTGCATGTTCTTTCAATTTAACGTTTTGCAAGGCACCTTGATATAAATTAGAGGAAAATTATTAAAACAATCATTTTTTTTTGCCAATTACGTTGTAAAACTTTTACAATTATGTCAATTCAATTCATTCAACCAATTTTGGTTGGTGAACGCTAACATGAAGGCCAACTAGTGCCGGCCGTTTGGGCGACGACGTAAACAATTTTAAATAATATTTTATTTTTAATTAATTTTTCCTTTTTTCTTTTCCTTTTTTCTTTTTCTTTCTCTTTTTTTCTTTGCTAGACTAAATTAGCACAAATACAAAAAGTTTCAAAACTGAATTGACAAAAAAAAAATGTTTAGGACGGAATAGAAAAAATTGGAATAGATTTAGGACGTTTTTGGTAATTTTCCTTATGAATTGATTAGATGCTCAAAGAGATCCGAATACATTATTTTAACTTGTTGGCATAAAAAATGAAAAATTGTATGATTCTATAATGTTCGGTTTAGTTGAATTTGAATTGGCAAGATCCATTAGCATCTATATTTGCATGAGGTCAGTGAAAATATTTACATTTATTTGGCAAATACAAAGTCAACCTAGCTAGTGTGAAACATTGGAGACAAGTCAAACATGTGATGGGTCAGGCACTCTGATTCTAGGCATTTTCGTTAAATTAAAAGGACTGGAGCTAACATTGTTAGAAGCATAAGGAAGGATAAATTGCTTAGGAGAAGGTTGTTCATTTCCGGCTTGTTGTTTCATGATGATCATAATGAATCCGACCTCACCTATCCTTCGAGGGTGGTTGTTCTCATTAGATTTGGGTTCGCATTTCGCAAACGTGTTTCGTTCATCGAAGCATTGGCAATTGGAATGTTGGACCATCTTGTTTGAAGCAAGACCCATTGAAAGAAGTAAATTTCACAAGTGTTTGTTGCATTAATCAATGGAGAGCTTGGAACTCCAAGCTGCATTCAATCTTTTCCCCTACCTCTTGTTGATGTTGTGATTGAAATTGTTGAGATTCACAGTCAAACACAGCTTCGATATATATAGGGACTCTCAAGGTTACAATCACCTCTAAGCTGCTTTTGAGATTACGTGCCGTGGAGGAGAGCTCCCTCATATTTATGGACCTTTAGAGCAGTTGCATCCATTATGTAACAGCTATCGTCAATGGCTTAAATTTTAAAAGGGTGCGATGTATATGTTGAAGATGTAATGGTTTTGGTATATCTTAATCATGGTATTTGAGGCTTTTTGTTTCTTGGCCCTTGATGGAATTAGTTCATGTTAATTAATATAAAGTCATCGGGAAAAGAAAATAGCCAATGGATACTTCTCTCAATAATGAGAAGGATCCCTCTCCGATGCTAACTAATGAGGGCTGCTCCATCTTTGGTGTACTTAGGGCGCGTTTGGTAACGATTACATTCCCCCTAAACCGATTCGACAAGAAATGATTATTTTTTATTCTCGTTTCTAGAACCGATTCTCGAGTAAAAGAACGTGTTTGGTAACTCGTCTAAAATTTCTGATTCTGGAATATAATTGCATTTGATAACGTGTTCATTGATTACGTTCCAAATTATTTTTTTTTTTTTAAATAATTTTTTTCTACTTTTTTACTTTTTTTCTTTTCTTTTTTCTTTTTTACTTTTTTTCTTTTCTTTTTTCATTTTTCTTTTATTTTTTTCTTTTTCTCCTATTTTCTTCTTCTTCTTGTGGCCGGTCGCCGACCGGCGACCTCACTGAAGTATCGGCCCTCGGCGAGGTCGGCCCTCGTCGGTCGAGCCTCGCCGTGTAGGCGGGCGAGGCTCACCCGGCCCCGTCGAGGCTCGACCTCGCCGGCGGACAAGAGGGCCTCATCGGGGTTGGGCGAGGCCCGCACGCCACCCGGTCAAGCTAGGTGAGCCCGGCCGGTGGCGGCGGGCCTCGCCCGGATCTAGCGAGGCCGAGCCTCGCCGGTGGACAGTGGGCCTCGTCGGGCCGGGCGAGCCTCCGGCGAGCTTGCCGGACCTCACCCCGCCAAGCGAGCCTCCGACGAGCTCGCCGAACCGGCGGCCGCGACCGGCGGTGGGCGGTGGTGGGCGGCGGTGGGCGGTGGCGAGACGGCGGCGGCGGCGGCGGCGGGCGGCGATCGCGGGATGGCGGAAGGAAAGAAGAAGAGTTTTATTGTGTTGATTCTTTTTTTAATTCTCGGACCCAAATCAACTTTTTTTTTTATTCTCAAATCTTCTCCCAAACTGATTCAGGAACAAATTTGTTCACCTGGGAACAAAAATTTTACCTAACGCGATTCTCGTCCCAAACTGATTACGTGAACAAAAAAAATCGGGAATCGGTCACTATTTGGCACGTTGCCAAACAGGCCTTAGTGATAAATTCGTTTCGTTTTTTTTTTTTTTGTACTGTAGATTCATCCTCTTGCTCTTTTGTCAATCAGAGAGGTCTCTAATTTTGGAGTTTTTGCCCGAGCAAACCGTGTACTCATTATGGTGATCTTTATGGAATTATGTCTTTGTCCACATGACTAGGAGAGGTTTGAATTCACACAAGATTTGTGAATTCAAACCGTGTACTCATTATGTCCTTCCAAATCTTGTGAGGTTTGAATTCACACAAGATTTGTGAATTCAAACCGTGTACTCATTATGTCCTTCCAAATCTTGTGAGGTTTGAATTCACACAAGATTTCAATGTGCAGCAATCTGGGCAATAAAACCATACTGCTATGAAGCATTTACTTCATTCTGCGACAACCAATAAGTCAATGCTCTTTGGTAATTGGTGTTTAACATACTATGATTTAAGAATTAAGAGAAAATATGTCATGCAACTCCTCACTTGTTTTCTGCACAGAAAGTTTACTGACTTCCTAGGGGCAAACAAATATACACTTCCTGGATTTAGGCCTAGCTATTATCCGAGCACATCGTGTAGTTAAGAACACCTCTCATCCCCAGATGGCTATGATCCTCACTTGCTTGTTTGAAAAGTTTAAATATGTTGAGCTCAAACCTAATTAATTCCACCTGCCCCCACCTTGCTTGCAAAGCATTCGATGAAGCCAAAGTGAAATTGAATACATTCATCACTGGAGACTTCTGACGAAACTTGCAAAGATCAAACACGTGCAAGGAAGATTAGGCGACTCGTATTATTGCGTTGAGTTGTCATGTTGATCGCTTGCTGGTGGGCACAGAAAGCATCAGCACCATAGAGCTTTAACCTTTCCTATACGGATCAAAGGAAATTAACAAAGATGGTTGAAAGGATATGGGTAAAAGATGAACAAAAGAAAGCCACACCTGCGACAACTTACATTAAACATAAATGTGGTCACGAAGCTTTTGCATAAAGATGCATGCCCACCAGTGGTAGACATAGACTTCTCAAGTGCAATGTATATTCAACAATGAGGAAGACAAATTCTCATCGGTCTTTGCCAAAGATGACATGGTTTTGCTATGTAATTCTTGACAGAAAGCAAAAGAATCATATACATAATTAGGTCCTCCAACTTCAAGGAGAAAAGTGTTTTCTTCATACATCAGGCCAAATGATGGATAGCCTCTATTGAGAGGAAAAGAGGGATTTGATTCAACATTATTGGAAGAAAAGGGACTAAAACAAAACACATTACCTCCAGCCTCCTAGCATAATCGCACAAAGCCTTCATAGCAAGCTCAACTCATTGTAGAAGCAACATAAAATCCAATCGCTGCCCAGCAACCATTGCCCCTCCTATGCTAGGAGGAGGAGGGCCAACTACCCCGATCCTTGGTGCAGGACCATAAGCCACTGCAGGACGTGTACATGCAAACTTTTGTGGCTCCTGCACAGTAAGCAGGAACAGTACTGCTGTTATCAGTAATAGATACTTCCCTCGTAATTCCATCATCCATTCTCTTCCCTAATCCCTTCCTAAACTGCCCCGCCTCCCCTATCTTGTCTTCATCATCCTCAAGCTCAATCTCTTTTCTCAATGGCACATCCACCACTCTATTGTCAAAATTCTCGAAAACACCTTTCTTTCCACCCTTATTCTTCTCTTTGAACATGGTGATTCACCCTTGAAACTCCAGCTCCTCATCGCTCAAGCCCTTAGCTGTGCGGTGATTACACCCTCCATCTAGCGAAGTATACTCCAGCGCAGCTGCCCACGATTGACTCAGTTGTTCTCTCTCTGCTCTTATCGCATGTCGCGACCTAATTTTCGGGTGCACCACCTAAAACTAGGTTAATGGACTACTAAGTTTTTAAACTTAGCTCGGGCTCTCCTAAGCCCATACCAAATCGCGACTTAAGATTCAAATATTTAACATGCAAAAGATTTTTAACTAAGAGTCGCCACTAATCAGTTTATGGTAAGTTGATTAGACACCTAAGTAAAATAATGGGAGAATTACTTTACTCCTACGAACTAGAGACTAAGGGTACGGGGACTTGGTTACACTAGATTTCTCTAATGCCCTTTCGGTACCATTTCTTTTTAATTTTCAAAAATGTTTTTTCAGGCAGCATTGATTTATTTTAACCTAGATCACTATTATGCAAAAATGTGATCACACAGATGCTCAAGCATTCAAATAAGAATAATAAATAAATAAATTGCATCACACAAAGCAAGCAATCATTTTTTTGGATTTTCTTAAAAATTAGAATTCTTTCATAAAAATGCATTTTTTAACTAAATGACTTAATCTTATTAATATGCAAATTCTAATTAAATGGGCCTATTATGCAAACTAGTTAACATGCACCTCATGACCTAATTTTACTAGTAAATAAATTCTGATTAAATGATCCTATTAGGCAAACTAGTTAACATGCACTTAGTATTTTTGTATTTTTTTTATTGAAATTCAGAATTTATGAAAACCCTAATTAAACTATCTAAAAAGGATAATTTTCTAATTTATTCTAGGGATTAATTTGACTTAACCCTATTCTATCTTAGAAAACTATTTTTTTTAAAAGAAAAATGGGATAAGTAAAATGTACGAATATTATCTAAAAACTAATTTAAGTCCAACCCTAATTTACTTCTAAAAATGCAATCCTAGAAAATGTAATCTTAAAAATTTCTAATCTACTAAACCTACATGTCTGATTTTTAAACCTATATGCTCATGCAGAATTTTGATTTTTGTTTGATTTTCTGATTTTTAGTTTTTTTAAAAGATAAGTAATTATTAAACCTAAACTATCGACAAAATAAATGATTAAAATAATCGATAAAAATAACCCGTTGTCTCACGAGATCAAATTAACGGTTATTCTAACCCTAATTATCACGAGAAATAGATCAAAATAATTACAAATCTGATCCAGAAGTCTTACGGACAAAATTAAATAATCATTGTGATTTAACAATTGAAATTCCACTAAAAAGCCCAACAATTAAAATAATTAAAAAATAATCCAATGCCTCTGATCAAATTAATAATTATAATAATTAGGACAAAATTTCTGCGGATAATGCCTATAAAAATTACAGATATTAACATCCAATATTACAAAACCAAATAACTAAACTAAAAATGCTATCAAATGAAATACACAAAAAGATAACATAACAAATAAAAAGAGTAAAATAAACTAAACTATAAATAAAGTGAAAAGTAAAGTAAAAAGTTAAAAATAAAAAAAACTACCAAAGGGAATCGACGAGGGAATGGCGACGGGCAGTCGTTTGACCGGTCGTCGGAGCTCTGGTGGGGGAGTGGCTGCAAGTGAACGGCGGCGGGCTCCAACTCAGGGCCGTGGCGGAGTCGGGGCTGGGTCGCGGGTAACGGAGCTGGGTCGCGGGTCGCTGGGCGGCAACGTCGGGTGCGATGCGGGGCTCGGCCGTGGTGTGTCTCGCGGTGGCGCAGCGGCGAGCAGGCTTCAGGGGTCACCGGCAAAAGGAGGCTCAAACCACCGGCGTTGGCAACGTCTGAGGTGGGTGCTGCTGGTCCTGCTCGAAGGGCAGGGGCGGCAGTCAACCAGTAGCGGCGAGGAGACGCTCGAAGAAGACAAGCTTTGCTTTTCTTTTTTTTTTTTTTTCTTTCTCACACGTCTCTTCTCATGTCCTTTCTCTGGACTTCTTGCTGCTTTTTCTCTGGAGCTTGTCAGGACAAGAAAAGGGGAAGTGGCTTTCTTTGTTGACTAAAGATGGACGAAGATTTTTCACATGTATTTTCTCTCGAATTTTTTTTTGCTTTCTGTCCTCCCCCACTTCTCTCTGTACTTTTTTTGCACGAATTCTTTTCACGATTTTTTTTTCATTCTCTCCCCATTTTTTCGCACCACCCATTTCTCACGAACTGTAGCCCTTTTATAGTGAAAACCTTTATTGATCTTTAGAAAGTTGTGCTTCCTTGATTGCGGGAATTACAGAATTTCAGCCCCGATTTGCCATCGCAAATTTACATTTCGGTTTTTCACTCACGTTACCAAAAACGCATCCAAGTTCGTTTTGATTTTTGCAAACAGCTCACCTGATGAGTATAATTTTTGATACTTTCCTTTTGATTTATCAATCGATTATTATCCTCATCGATTTTGGATTTGGCTTCCATTTTATTAAAATCATTGCCCTTAATTCGCTTGATTTTTCAATTGTTTCTACATTTATCAAAATCTGAATATTCATCAGAATTTCAAACTTCCATGCATAATCAATCAAATCAATTTTCCCTTTTTATTTTTCTTTTCAAAATGCAATTTTATTTTTTTCAAAATTAGGTGTCAATACAGCCTCTTTGAAGGTGAGCTCGTAGAATTACATTCAAAGACAAATTGAACCTAATTTTAATTATGCACATGCACTAAATGACTTTTTTTTTTTTTTTGGAAGATGAGTCCCATTTTGAAATGAAATTTATATGATGCATGGAAATGCTAATGCAAATGATAAAGGAACTTACTTGGAATTACTTACCATCGGGGATAGTAGAGTAACTCAAGATAGATTGGTATTACACGTCCAGACTGTACCATTCTACGGTCGCCTAGAATAGTAACAAGACTTCACAAAGTGACTGCTTTCCCAAGACCCATATCATTCTACGGTCGCCCCGGTATAGCATTGTTTGGTTGTGTTTAGGACCCGTACCATTCTACGGTCGCTTGGACTGAGGTTGTCTAGGATCCGTACCATTCTACGGTTGCCTAAATGGGGATTCACTTTCCAGACCCGTACCATTCTACGGTCGCTTGAATAAGGAATAAGTGTTGTCGAGGACCCGTACCATTCTACGGTCGCCTAAATGGGGAAATTGCTTTTCCAGGACCCGTACCATTCTACGGTCGCCTAGGCGAGGTTTTGCTTGGCTAGGACCCGAACCATTCTTCGGTCGCCCGGCCTTGCGATAGAAATTATCCGACCCGGGACCCGAACCATTCTTCGGTCGCCTTAATCGATTGAATCTGGAAGAAAAATCTTTTGGGGACAACTCAATTGAGTGTCGGTATGCTTAAAAGGGAATACCTTGCAATGACAAATATTCAAGGTATGGATAGGGATATACTTATCTGGTAACATCTCGATCTTCGGGGATATGTCTCCCGCAAAACATGGTCATAGGAGAGGCAACATGCATTTGTAATCATAGACATGCATTTAATTCAAGTAAGGTTCATGCGTGATGATTTCTATCATTCTTGCATTACCTAATTTCCATTGGGAAGTATCTCAAAAGAATATTCCAATCTGAACACATGAGTGTCATGGATGTGTCAAATGAGGGATCTTTTGTCTGAAAGGACTTTTCTCTCATCCTTATCAAAAGAGTTGTTTCATCATAACCTTTGACGCAGGATTTTAACAATCACTCTATCTCACTTTGTCATCATGCTAAACAAGGTTTTGTGCAATTTCGCAAGTGGTACGACCTTACCAATCCGAGAGGTCTTGAACAAGGACCGTAATGTGGGCCCGGTCAATGGCTTAACAAAAGGGACTTTTTGAGTCAAGGCTTTTGAAAGAAAGAGTGATATTCTATAATCATATCTGGGTTTACAAGTCAAGAACTTTGCAAAATGAGAAAGAAATAATCTTGCTCGCACTTCTTCTAGCGATGCTTAAAACATGTGAACCCCTAGGTTAATTCAAGTGCCATAATCTGAAGAGACTTTGCAAGGGACGTAACATAGACTTGGTTCATGGGTTGAGAAATGAAAGGATCATTAGGCTCAAAAAGTGTTTAGGGGTTAAAGTTGGTGATTATCTTGACATTTCCACCACTTTCTTTCTCCACTGTCGAAGATTTTTTTATCACAACTTCATTGGTTGCAACAATATTTGAGGTTCTTTTTTTTTTTTAGGGTACCACCTTGTTGGGGATACAACTTACTATATCAAGAGTTTGATTTTTTTTTCTTGGCATTGGCCTTGCTTTTATCAGGCACACTACTTTTTCATGCCCCTATTTTGCACTTCTTCTCCTTGGACTTACACAGTCTTCTTTTATGAGCATTTTAGACCATGCTACTTGAATGATTGTCTTTCATCTTGCCCTAGTGTGGGGGATGATCACCAACTGGGTTTGACATAAAATGAATTTAAAGGCTCAAGTGGGCTATGCAATAGTCAAAAGTGTGTAGGATAAAGAAAGAACTGCTCTTCGTCATCTTAAGGCACTTCAAATTACCGTACGAGCTACACTGCAAAAGCAATATTCAAAGATTGATGCAAGTGGGAGCAAGAAGATTCCTACCATTCATTTCAAATTTGTCCCAATGCGGGATGATTCTTGACAAGGATAATTTTAAAAAATCTCCATAAGTGTATGGGGCTCAAAGGGGTTGAGCAATAGATCACTTGTAGTGTTTGGGATAGGAAAACGAATGCCTCTCATCACCTTGGTTGACGTACCTTTTGCGAGATAGCCCTCTTCCTTGCGGGCATGGAATTTTTCACACAACTCACTGGGGGTTAGTGTATGAAACAGTATATGGAACAAGGCTTGCCTTTCGTCATTCCAAAGTACTTCATTTGACACATTCAATTCATCTCACACAATTCATCGGGGAAAATATGCAAAATTTGCAACAAATTTGAAGTAATTTACTCATCATAGAAATGCTTGCAGTTCAAAACATGACATGGCAAATTCTATCACAGATAATACTTCTTGACAACATCAGAATTAACTGGAGTGGAACACTCATGACCATGTACTTCTGCCAAGATCAAGGCACATCCAGGAAGTATCTTTTTTTTTACCACATACGGGCCACTGTAATTTGGAGCGAACTTCCCCCTAGACTCCGGAATTGGATAGGACCATTTCCACACCTTTACATGCTACAAGACTGTCTCTGAAACAAAAAGTAGATGGGTCAAAAAGACAAACTGAGTAAATCAAGTTTTACTTTTTTTGAATTTTTTTTTTAAAAGCATTTGGAAAAGCATTTTTTTTTTTTAAATTTTGACACGAGAAAGCATGATGAAGCCCGGGTCTCGAGAACTCTCCTTGGATTTTTCTTTTCTTTTATCGGTTGGATATCATCACCGGGCTGGTTTGATATACCTCATCATGCCCTCAAAATAAAATTTGTAATTTTATTGATATTCGTCAATCAAATTACATTTATTGGAATGAAAAATGTGATATTCAAGCACTAAAGCAAAACAGAAGAAATTTTTACCAATTCCTAAAAAGCAATAAAAATTCCCACACAGGGGAAGGTGCAATTGAACATGCCCCTAATTAAATAAGGAAAGCAAACTACTTAGGATCATGAATCATGTGTGCTTGAGTTCTTCACCCTCCTTGATCTTGTGATGTAAATCCTTCGGGTCGAGATTATTCCTTCTAGATATGTCACTAATCTCTTCATAGTGGCATCAAATTCAGCTACCTCAGGAAAATAGGACGATTCGAAAGTCCTCTTGGCTCTCTTCTTCGAGTCATAGTTTCTTACTGAAGATAGAGTACCTATATCATCACGGCCCTTTTGCTTGACGAAACAAGCCGAATAGCAGACAATTAATCGACTTGACTTTGGAGGTACGCAATTCGTTTGTTTATATTGACGATGATATGGTCCAGCACCTCATTTTGATCCGCCATTTTAGCCTTTGATCACGTAATAATGGGAGAGCGTGGAGGATCCGTTGTTACCTAAGAAAAAAAGGTAATGTAAGAACTAATGACAAGATAGAAAAAGGCCCATGACAATGGTCTAATCGCCTGATTTTTATTCAAAATTCACTATAAACATTAAACCAAACAATGAACTAAGAATTGAAATTCAAGTCCCTAAACATTGAACTAAAAATTGAATTGAAAATCGAAATCAAGCTCCCTAGACATTGGACTAAGAATCAAAATTCAAAGATCTCATTTTATATGCTTTCGGGATTTCAATGCCTTGCGAAGCTTCCTATTTTCAGCTTCAATCATTTCCACTTTCCGCTTAAGATGCTCAATTTGTGCTCACTGTGTGGGTTTCTCAGTCACATCTGGGACCACTGGACGTAAGGCCGTAGGAATCCGGTGTTGTTGAATGTAGAATGCCGACGCATGGTGGACTTCCTCTTCGCCTTTCAGTCTTTTGGGCACCAAAATCTTCTCACAGGTGGCATTCATTACATGCGGTAATGATCACCTGGATCTCGTTGAAGTAGTTATAATCTGTTCGAATAAAACGAACTTGGAACATCTCTGTCTTGAGTGGTGGAAGAACTTCCTGAAGAGCTTGGTACCGACGGGCCACCCTATATGGGTAATAAGAAGTCGCACTAGAAAGACCCAGCAACGGGATTGGCTCATCATGCTTGTGTGAGAACCGAGCCTCTTCAACTCGGAACCATTTAATATGCCATAGGAATGCCTTAGGATTAGGATTTTTCAAAAGATTAATCCAACGAGCGTATTGTTTATTTGGAGAAAAACGCTCTAAGACCGCAAATTTTTGTATGGGGTGCCTAAAATCATCAATCTTAAATTGTTTTATGAGGTGCCCAAATCCTCTTATGTGAGAGAAAAACCATATTTGCAAAAGTTCAGGGAGGGCACGCATGGTCTTTTCTTCATTTTGTTTGAAACGGTTTAATGACAAAAATGTTTCAGCTAAAACCATATTGACATAATTTAACCCGTCACAAACACGATTAACCACCCATGAAATTGAAGGATTAATGGCATTTCTTCGATAAGGAAAAACAATTAGCCCGAAAAATGCTAACATGAAGATTCTAGCTTTTGACACCATTGATTGACTTTCAAAACAGCCTTTCAAAAACGAAAAGGGGCATGCAAAACAATTGGCCTTGACAACTTTCCTTACTCTTTCGGCTTCAATTTCTAAAACGTGACAATTCGAAATAGAATCTATACCTATAGGCGGTCTAACAAGTTCCTTTTCCAGGGGCATTCCAATGGCAACACTATATTCTTCTAGTGTTGGAGTCAATTCGTACTCACCAAATATGAAGGTGGAAGTTTGTGGACACCAGAAGTGAGGGAGTGCTTGTATCACACTAGAGTGGATGTTGATCTCCAATAGTGGGAGAAGTCGGGCAATCCTAGTCTTCACATACCTCTTGCCCTCTTGATCTAACTGATCCAGCCACATCTTGAGCTCTTTTTTGGGAGTGGAAATGAATCGTACGTCGGTCCTCCCCATAGCATATAAAACAAGACGCGACGAAACCTATTGTCATGGACCGACAGAATTGTAATAAAGTAAGTAAATTGCGAAGTAAGAATTTAGACAACTCACTTTCACCGGAAGGAATGACAAGCACATAGACACACGCATGAAATGTGATGCTCGATTTCTATCTAAATGGCTTAAGAAAGTGGAGCTAAGAGGATGATCTGACCGTTACAGTCTCGCATTAACGTGTCAGGTCCCCCTAACTCCGACTCAGTCGAATGGAATGTCCAATAGCCACGCAGTCTCGCGGATATGGACAAACACATTCGACACCATGAAAAGACTCGGGGAAGAGAAGGTCAACCTCTACATAGCAGTCTCGCTTTGGAGGAAGTATCATTCTCAACACAATCCTAGAAATCCTATTGCAGCCCAGGTTCGGCCACAGGTTGTGTGTGCAATAGTGTAGTGCTAAAAACAATAAAACATGCACAACAGTTTAAATGCAAACAACACTTCTAATTATGGAAAAATAAATCATTAATCCCACACTCCAACCTGCAAGACAAAGGTTAGCATAGACTACTCCCCTTATACCTCCCATCTGCAAGAACATTTAACACCTTAGAAATGTTAGGGACGTACAGGATCCTCGTTTGTCAAACAAAAACATTTTAAGAGAAAAAGAAAAATTGGCCTAAGTCCACTAAGTGTTTTAACACCATCCCCAGCGGAGTCGCCAAGTCATTGCGACCTAATTTTCGGGTGCACCACTTAAAACTAGATTAATGGACTACTAAGTTTTTAAACTTAGCTCGGGCTCTCCCAAGCCCATACCAAATCGCGACTTAAGATTCAAATATTTAACATGCAAAAGATTTTTAACTAGGAGTCGCCACTAATCGATTTATGGTAGGTCGATTAGACACCTAAGTAAAATAATGGGAGGATTATTTTACTCCTACGAATCGAGACTAAGGGTAGGGACTTGGTTACACTAGATTGCTCTAATGCCCTTTCTACCATTTCTTTTTAATTTTCAAAAATGTTTTTCGGGCGGCATTGATTTATTTTAACCTAGATCACTATTATGCAAAAATGTGATCACACAGATGCTCAAGCATTCAAATAAGAATAATAAATAAATAAATTGCATCACACAAAGTAAGCAATCATTTTTTTGGATTTTCTTAAAAATTAGAATTCTTTCATAAAAATGCATTTTTTTTAACTAAATGACTTAATCTTATTAATATGCAAATTCTAATTAAATGGGCCTATTATGCAAACTAGTTAACATGCACCTCATGACCTAATTTTACTAGTAAATAAATTATGATTAAATGATCCTATTATGCAAACTAGTTAACATGCACTTAGTATTTTTGTATTCTTTTTTATTGAAATTCAGAATTTATGAAAACCCTAATTAAACTATCTAAAAAGGGATAATTTTCTAATTTATTCTAGGGATTAATTTGACTTAACCCTATTCTATCTTAGAAAACTATTTTTTTAAAGAAAAATGGGATAAGTAAAATGTACGAATATTATCTAAAAAACTAATTTAAGTCCAACCCTAATTTACTTCTAAAAATGCAATCCTAAAAAATGTAATCTTAAAAAATTTCTAATCTACTAAACCTACACGTCGATTTATTAAACCTATATGCTCATGCAGAATTTTGATTTTTGTTTGATTTTCTGATTTTTAGTTTTTTTAAAAGATAAGTAATTATTAAACCTAAACTATCGACAAAATAAATGATTAAAATAATCGATAAAAATAACCTGTTGTCTCACGAAGGTCAAATTAACGATTATTCTAACCCTAATTATCACGAGAAATAGATCAAAATAATTACAAATCTGATCCGAAGTCTTACGGACCAAATTAAATGATCATTGTGATTTAACAATTGAAATTCCACTAAAAAGCCCAACAATTAAAATAATTAAAAAAATAATCCAACGTCTCTCGATCAAATTAATAATTATAATAATTCCGGACAAAATTTCTGCGGATAATGCCTACAAAAATTACAGATATTAACATCCAATATTACAAAATCAAATAACTAAACTAAAAATGCCATCAAATGAAATACACAAAAAGATAACATAACAAATAAAAAGAGTAAAATAAACTAAACTATAAATAAAGTGAAAAGTAAAGTAAAAAGTTAAAAATAAAAAAACTACCAAAGGGAATCGACGAGGGAATGGCGACGGGCAGTAGTTTGACTGGTCGTCGGAGCTCTGGTGGGGAGTGGCTGCAAGTGAACGGCGGCGGGCTCCAACTCAGGGCCGTGGCGGAGTCGGGGCTGGGTCGCGGGTAACGGAGCTGGGTCGCGGGTCGCTGGGCGGCAGCGTCGGGTGCGATGCGGGGCTCGGCCGTGGTGTGTCTCGCGGTGGCGCAGCGGCGAGCAGGCTTCAGGGGTCACCGGCAAAAGGAGGCTCAAACCACCGGCGCTGGCAACGTCTGAGGTGGGTGCTGCTGGTCGTGCTTGAAGGGCAGGGGCGGCAGTCAACCAGTAGCGGCGAGGAGACGCTCGAAGAAGACAAGCTTTGCTTTTTTTTTCTTTTTTTTTCTTTCTCACACGTCTCTTCTCACGTCCTTTCTCTGCACTTCTTGCTGCTTTTTCTCTGGAGCTTGTCAGGACAAGAAAGGGGGAGTGGCTTTCTTTGTTGACTAAAGATGGACGAAGATTTTTCACATGTATTTTCTCTCGAAATTTTTTTGCTTTCTGACCTCCCCCCACTTCTCTCTGTACCTTTTTTGCACGAATTCTTTTCACGATTTTTTTTCATTCTCTCCCCATTTTTTCGCACCCCCCATTTCTCACGAATTGTAGCCTTTTTATAGTGAAAACCTCTATTGATCTTTAGAAAGTTGTGCTTCTTTGATTGCGGGAATTACAGAATTTCAGCCCCGATTTGCCATCGCAAATTTACATTTCGATTTTTACTCACGTTACCAAAAACGCATTCAAGTTCGTTTTGATTTTTGCAAACAAATCACCTGATGAGTATAATTTTTGATACTTTCCTTTTTCTTTTGATTTATCAATATGATTATTATCCTCATCGATTTTGGGTTTGGCTTCCATTTTATTAAAATCATTGCCCTTAATTCGCTTGATTTTTCAATTGTTCTACATTTATCAAAATGCAATACTCATCGAATTTCAAACTTCCATGCATGTCAATTAAATCAATTTTCCCTTTTTATTTTTCTTTTCAAAATGCAATTTTATTTTTTCAAAATTAGGTGTCAACATCGCATTTATCATTGCCTGATCGGGAAACAACAACCTGGACAAATTCTGCCCCTTCACAATTCCAATCGCAGTCAACCGTCTCTCTGCATCATCTCTATAAGAACCTTCCATTTTCTCCTCAAACGCCTTCCCCTTTTCACCCTCTTCCTCATTAGAGCTCAATCTATTCACTTGCCTCAATGTTTGTTGGACTGTGGCATTGCGTTTCACGAGACCCTTCAAAACAATGAAGAATTCGAATTGAGGGTCGGGCTTGGACTTTGATCCCCAGCATAGAGAGAGTTGCTCGATGAAGCACAGGTCCTCATGTTTTTTTGAGCTTGCGCAAGGCTTCTTTGGTGTAAGTGCCAGCTTGAGGAAGGACATTCAAAGGCAAAGTACTGGGGGACAAATAATATTGCTCCTCCATTAAACAAGGAAAGGAGATATCACCATCATGGATAGAAATTAAAGCACAAATATGAGTGTCTTACCACTTTTAAGTATCACTAATGTCAAAAACTAATTTCGACTTTCAATTTCACAAAGAAGACAAACCACTCATAAAACTACTCGATCTCAAAATGGAAAGAAAATGTAGGAATGAACTTAAAATGTTAGACCACCGCTCGCGGTGGAAGCGTTGGTTAGGGCAGATATCCAAACGCGGGGGAAGGGTTCGAACCTCCGCAGTGGACGATCCAACGCATAACGCGCGTGCTACCCGCGCTTGGGGGTCACGGTGCCCCTAGCGGCCTCAGGGTTTCCCCGCGAAGCGTTCGGAGGTTCCTGGTCACCAAAGAAAAAAAAAACTTAAAATGTTATATCAGCTATTGGAAACCAAGGCTTAATCCTTGAAGAAATGGAGGTACTAATTGCAGTTAAAACAAATTGAATGACGCAAGAAATGAATGCAACGCACTGGAAATCCTCCCCCTTCTCAAATCCAGACATCTCTCTTTTTATTACTCAATTGCTTGGGTGGGGAAATGGAATTCTCTTCTTCTTTTCCCATTTTCTCAGGAAATACACCTTGAAAACAATACGTTATAGATATCACATCGCCATCACCACCGCCATCACCATTCATAGCACATAATATACACATACGTATATCGATTCAGTTAATGCCAAGCAGATGCAACTGTGAGAGTACGGCCGCGCCAGCCGAAGCAAGCCACACCGATCTCTTCTTTCATCGTGAATCTCCCGTTCCAGCCCCAACGGTCGAGCGACCGATTCCATGATTCGCACACGTATGAACCCAGTGGCTTCAACTGGAACCCAGCCATCCCCATGCGGGCCCTCCACTCCTCTAACACCTCGCATCTTTCAACCCTGTCCCGACCTTCGCAAGCAACCAAGTTCACCAATTTCCGACTCAGACCCTCCTCCGCCCTCGCCGTTCGCTCCAAGTCGTGTCCCAAAAATTTAGACTCCAACGACTCGAGCAGCGCCCCGTAGTACGCCAGCGCCTCCTCCACGAGCATCGGCAATGGTGCCGTGTTCCCGTTCATCTCCTGCTCCACCAGCGTCACCACCTGCGGCGCCAGCCCCTTCACGCGCCGGAGGAGCTCGTCGCGCGTGTTCTCCGCGGACACGCTCTCGTCCGGCATTCTGTACAGCTTGAACGCCAAGTTCACCGCCAGCACCTCGTCGGGCTCGCAGCCCAGCGAGTCGCGGCTTAACTCGCTCAGCTTCTGGCCCACGATGTTGAATACTAACCTAACTCCCTTTTTGGCTGCGACTTCACTCAGTCGATCCCCAATCATCCTGAGCCTCTCCTCACCGTTGAAGCTATCTGCGAGAGTCGTGACCTTGAGGGTGGATTGATTGCCCGCCCGACTTATGGACAGCGCGTGAAGGAGATTGTGGTACTGTTTTTCCCGACCGATATCGAAATCAATTACATGGAGCTTGTTAGTGGAGGGTTGCTCCGACGCAGCCTTCAAAATCTGGAGATTGGCAGCCCTGAAAGCGGCCCTGAAACAAGGAGACAGATCGTTAAGTGACCGAGCCGACAACAAATGTTGCTCGGTGAACAACTCCGCCACGGGAGGGGGGTAATCGACGGGGCTCACGCGCGATTTAAGCGCAGACAACATGTATCCCCTCAATTTCTGCTTTGAATTACTCATGGGGTTCGGCTCGGCAGACAAGAGCCTCAGGATCTCCGAAGCCACGTCTACTCTGCCCTCGTCTATCGCCGTCGCAGCCTCCACTACCGACTGCTCCCACGAGATGGGTACCGGAGACCTCTGGACGGGGGGCTTGACGCTCTCTACCGGAGACTTCTGAACGGGGGCTTGGCGTTCTCTACCGGAGACCTCTGGACCGGACACTTGACGCTCTCACTTCCTTTGGAGACCTCGGAACTGACAAGGGCGTTGCTCGGGACCTGGAAGACCTCATAGGACTCAGAGCCGCTCGATAGGGATTGGGTGTTGCTGCTGAACGACCCGAGGACGCGGACGACCGGATCTCCCGCAAACAAGGGCTGCCGTGGGTCATCGCCAGTTTGAGTGAGCGTCGAAGGCATCTCTGAGCTTCTTGGGATTTTGGCCACAGAGCTCCTGGATCTCGCGCTTGCGGCTGGAGGAGAGGCTCTTAGGCCAAGCGGAACGCTCCATTGATGTGAGAGGTCTTGTGCTTTGCTTTTGTGATGAGGAGGAAAGTGAAGAAAGAGCGAGAGAGACTGGCTTCTTGACAAAAGACAAAAGAACCGAGGGTCACGTGCGAAAGAGGGAAGGAAGAAGCGCGTGGAGGTGGGACGAAAGTTCCTTGTCTTGGGGGATCTAGCCATCTCCACGCGCTAAGTGGGAGGTGGTGCGAAGGTTCCATGTCTTGCGGGATCTAGGCAAGTTAATGATATTATGATACATAGTAAATCCCTTTTTTAGAAAAAAACGGTCATCTTGTCTTATTAATATCATTATTGGGGCAAATTTTAGAGAAGAATTTAAAGTGAAAGCGTTTTCTAAAAAAAAAAAAAAAAAAAGAAAGAAAAATTTGAAGTTGACCTTATCTCAAAAAAATAATTTGGAGTGACAAATTTAATCTAAAATAAAGCCTCAAACTTAATGGTAAAATTTTAAAGCAATTAATGGCATTTTTGTTCAAAATCCTTTTTCTTTTTTTGATTTCTTTCTCTTTCTCAAGAATAACTACATTACACAAGTATCAATATGAGATTTTTGGTGATGTCCAAAAATTAATTTTATGTAAAATCGTCATAAATGTATTACGTGTGTATTAGTATGTTTGGACTAATTTGTGATTTGCTGAGAGAGAGACCACATCTTTAATAAAGGGTGGTCCGGTAGTTCTCTTTCGAAGATGGAGGTTTTTAAGGAACAGACAGTAAAATCGGGATACTACATGCTCATGAAATAATCGGGGTATTGTCCCCCAGCAAGGAGAATGTAGAGATATATCCCTTGATCTTCCTCTTGTGTGAGGTGATCCCTGTACAGGAGGAGAGATGAACATACACTCAAACATTGGCTGAATTTGATAATTCCAAACATGACCATCACAACAAGTACACACCACAAGTTATATAGACATCAAAAGCAAGATTTAAAGATAAAAATAAAATGAAAAATCCGCTAGTCCATGAATCAAAATTGCCAGGTTCAACCTTAAAATGCATGTTGAGATTCGCATACATTACGTGTAACAAAAAACAACATATGGGGATGAAAATTGGAGTCTTGTTTTTGGTAATATTTGTACAAGGAAAAAGAAAGAAGAAAAGAAAAAAACTAAAAAATGTTGTAAAATATTGCGTTGCAAATATATAATAGAGAGAATAGAGAGATTGAGTAGAAAAAATCAGACACCGGAGATCGTAGAGAAAGTCGGAGGAGAGAATTTTATTTTTAATGTATCACTGTTATATGACTGTTATGATCGTTCGTCTACAACAAAAACTAAACTCCTATTTATAGGAAAATAAGAATATACTTATCATTAATATCAATGTATCGAATTATACATGTATTGGATAGGGAGATAAACATTCATTGTATAGGGAGATGTACTTAGAATGTATGATACAAATGTACCATAATAAGTACATTAGATAAGATAAATATAATAAATATCCATTCATGTATTTCATTCATTCATGTATTTCATAACACTTCTCCTTGAATATTTATTGTATTCATTACGAATGTGCATCAAATGATACCGCCTCATTAAAAATCTTAAGTCGGAAAAACCCAGTGGGACAAAAACCGGACAAAAATCGGACAAAATCGGACAAAGAGTGCAAAGCACAAATGTTATGATCTCTCCTTTTAATGGATGCATTAATTGCCTCGTTAAAAAAATTTAAGCCGAAAAAACCCTGTGGGAAAAAATCAGACAAAAAGAAAAAATAGTGCAATGCATAGTTCATAATATCTCTCATTCAATTGAGCCATATAGCTACTATTGAGGCTAATCAATCTTGCATCTTGTGAACTCGCCGCATACAAATGTTGCCATGCATAGTTCATAATATCTCCCCTCAATTGAGCCATATAACCACTTTTGGGGTTAATCAATATTGCATCTTAGTTATAGAGTTAAATAAATATTATATAAGGTTCATAAGCATTTCATAACCATATGAAAGAATAATAAAAAGTAATACATTTAAATTGAAACAACTAAAAAAATTATTAGAATCATAAAATTCGAAGTACAAAAATTATCATCCACTAATCGATGCATTATCAAAGTAATCGAGGTCTTCAAAGAAATCGAGACATCCAGGGATGCATTTGCTACTTCAGGAGCAAGAGGAGTCCTACCAATGGAAATATTGTTGGTCTCAATAGTGGTTATGGTAGTAGGATTAATTTCAATAGCGTGAAATTCACCACGCTTACCCGTATTATTTAAAGATGCTTGGTATAGGTCAAAAAAGTGCATTGGTGTACGACAAGTACGTGACCAGTGCCCAGTCATGTCACAACGATGACAAATACTTTCATTAATCACATTCTTTGGCTTCTTTTCTTTGCCACGATTCAGGCCAAAGTTAGATTTTCTAGGGCGGTTAAATTTCCTACCATCCCTTCTAGGATTATGTTCTCGCTAGTGCTTATAGCCCTTGAAATGGCTAATATTTTTCTCAAAATTAGCATGTGCTTCGTGCAATGCTTTTGAGCCAAAGGTTTAAGATCATGATTTTTTAGCAGTAATTCATTAGTTTACTCGGCGGTAAGAAGCACAGAAATTAATTCGAGTATGTGGCAAATCGCGGCGTCGCATTCTTTGTTGCAATACAATATTCGAAGCATGGAAAGTAGAGAAAGTTTTCTCTAGCAATTCCACATCAGCGACTTTGATTTAACATCAAACCGAGAAATAACATCAAATAAAGCGGAATTATAGTTAAACACTGATTTAAAATCTTGCAATATGAGATTTTGCCGGTCATATTATGCTTGAGGGAGGATAACGGTCTTGGTATGATCATACCTATCTTTCAACCTCCTCCACAAGATTTTAGAGTCTCGAACGGATAAATATTGAGTCTCGCGGGCTCTCATGCAAATGACGGTGGATAAAAATTAGCGCATTTGTTTTATCATTTTCATTTGAGGTTCAATCTTTTATAATTGTATTAACGAGACCTTGCCCTTGGAGATGCATTTCCATGTCAAGGCACTAGGATAGATAATTATTTTCACTCACTTCTAGGATGTGGAATTCGGGCTTTTCAATATTTGCCACAATCCTTGCAAAAATAAATCATTAAATTAATTAGAAGGATTTCTAAATATCCACTGCCACTTCAAGAGCATAAGGATACTTTTTTAGATTTGAAATTTGGCTTCGGGCCAAGAAAAATAAAAAATGAAGAATTGATAGAAGAAGATGAAGTATAAGTTGATTAATAAAAAGAATACACACTTTGCAAAATTTACTTACTCAGTCGGTAGATCTTCGTACTGATAATGTGTTGTAAAATATTACGTTGCAAATATATAATAGAGAAAATAGAGAGATTGAGTAGAGAAAATCAGACACCAGAGATCGTAGAGAAAGTCGGAGGAGAGAATTTTATTTCTAGTTTATAACATTATATGTCTGTTATGACTGCTCTGTCTACAACAAAAACTAAGCTCCTATTTATAGAAAAACAAGAATGTATTTATCATTAATATTAATTTATCGAATGATACATGTATTGGATATGGAGATGAACATTCATTATATAGAGAGATGTACTTAGAATATATGATACAAATGTACTATAATAAGTACATTAGATAAGATGAATATAATAAACATTCATTCATGTATTTCATAATAAAAAAAAACACCATTTTTATATATTTTGAGTAAATTTGGCCCCTGCATATATTGTTTCCCTCATTTGCGACTGTGCGTCTACCCGACGAACCATGGCCGCGAGGAGTGGTGGCAAGGGAAAAGGCGCTGGCTTTCCTTGATGGGCCACCACAACCACCTCTCCAGTGGCCTCATTGGATGGGAATATAATGGGGAATGTTGGGTTGGAGGACAATTGGGAAGAAGGGGGGCGCAGAGATGGACGGGAAGGACCGTTGCACGCTTGCTAAGAAGGTCATCGAGCTCGAAAGCTGAGGTGAATTCGATAGATATTGTTGGTCATGGCTTATTGCCTTTTTAACCATTTTCTAAGGCTTGGAGTAGTTAGTTTACCTCAGTTGAATGGGTTCTTGGATATCAATTGCGCTAGAATGGTTAGCTTTTGTTGTATTTAACCGAATGCAGCACCTTGTGTCCATAGTTGAGAGAGAGGGAGGGAGGGAGTGTTTAAGGAATAGGATAAATATTTTTTGAGATAAAGCGGGCATACTATGTTTTGACGCCATGCTTGTTCCTTAGAGTGTATGAGCTGTTCTAGGTCGGTAGTTGCTTCTTGCAATAGTATTATAATGTTCTATGCACCTGTTTGCTGGATGGAAATTTTGTCATGTGTAATTTACCTACCAGAGTAAACAAAGCATGAGATGCAATTTGGTATAGGTGGGCTCATTACTTGTGTAACATCCAATTCATCGACTAGTCAAACCCTCCTAGGGGAGATATTATGCTCCTTTCTATGGAGCGAGACTTTCAGACGTTAATAGATGATGTGAAAAGTGAGATATCATAGGATCGCCTCTTTGTTTGCTACAATTCAAGAAGCATCTTGTCCAAGCGAGTGCACGGCATGGGACATGGAGGTCATGGATGCCATAAAGTGCGCAGGTTGTCCTAAGATGACTTGTTGACACGTTGTTAGTTTTTAAATGGGCTTGACAGTTTGGCAGTTATGAGACTTATCAAGCTACTTCAGGGAAAACTACCCTTGAATCCTCTTATGTAAGTTGCCATTTCCGTAAGCAGGTTAGTAGGAATCCCAAAAGTATTTTGGGGGATTTTGGGGTTCTTTGGAATTTGTCAAAGTGTGGGGCAAGATAAGCCTCTCAAATGCAGCTTAAATGGCAATTCATTTGTGGCTCGATTCCGCCGAGATGAAGATGCAATATGTTGCTTAATGCTTGAGATTTCTCATTTGATTATTTATTATGATTTTTTTTTTTTTTGCATTAATTGTTGGAAGTATTGTGTCTTTTATTTTGGATGATGGCGTTGTTGTTTCTTGGTGAGGTTCATAGTGGAAGTGTACTTTTGCCAACATTTGGATGTGTAATTGCCACAAAGTCTCATGTTTATTTGTATATGTAGTGTTGAATTTGGTTAAGCAGTTGACATTTAGGAATTGAATTCCCTGAAAATCTTATCTACTGAGATCTAGCAGTCGTTTTTAACTTAAATAGAAGTCTTTTGGCAGCTATTTGATTATGTATAATATGGGGCTGCTTTTGATCGACAAAAAGGAGTGGAATCTGAAGTTTGAAGAGTTAGGTCAAGCATTATCAAAGGCACAATGGCTCCTCCAACGAGAACAATCAGCACATTTGATTGCAATGTCTGAAGCTGAGAAGAAAGAGTAAAATCTGAGGAAAGCTTTGGCTTTTGAAAGGCAGTGCTTGGCAGATGTATGCTCCTTCTTGTTGATGGTCTTGCAATTTGAATTTTCTCTTATTTGAATACTCTAGATTTTGCATTGCATTTTAACTGTCTTATATTTTGGAAATAGAGTCAACTAATGACAAGCTGTCTATTGAATTCGTGTTGCTAAAATTTCATTCATGGGCATTAGGGATTGCTAAATTGGATAATTTAAAGGTATAACAAACTCAATTGCAAGATGATTCTTCTATGATCTGGCACAACGACCATACTCCTGGTGGAGAACTCTTGCTGGAGCACTAGTTTTATTCCAATTGCCAAATTATGAGTTGCTATTCATGTTAGATTTCTGGAGACATAAGATCTGAGGAAAGCCTTGGCTTTTGAAAGGCAATGTATGGCAGCTGTATGCTACTTCTTGCTGATAGTCTTGCAATTTGAACTTTCGGTTATTTGAATGCTGTAGATTTTGCATTGAATCTATTTTCGCAGTCTTCTATTTTGGAAATACAGTCAACTAATGACAAACTGTCTACTGAATTTGTGTTGCCAAAATTTCATTCATGGGCAGCAGGGAATGCTAAATCGCATGGTTAAAAGGTAAAACAAGCTCGATAGTGAGATAATTCTTCTATGATCTGAAATAAGCGTGGAGAACTCTTGCTGGAGTACTAGTTTGCTTCCGATTGCCAAATCATGTGTTGCCATTCATGTTATAATTCGGAAGACATAAACTCATGAGTATTTCTGTGTGTGTGTGTGTGTGTTTTTTTTATATGTTTTGTAAATATCCCGCCTAATATTTTTTGCTCTATTATAGTCCATTGTCATGCATAAGGAATCAAGAGTAGGTAGTGGGGTTCAAGTGCAGAATTTTCTTTTGACTAGTTAGTCCAAATTGTTGCCGAGTGCCACATTACAATATTTCATCCTCATGGACAAGGAATCAAATGAAGGCACTGGGATTGATCAAGTGAGGAATTTTCTCTAAAATAGTTAACCTGAATTATTGCGTTAGTGCTAGATCGCCTTTGTGAATATGTGTGTTCATCATGAGTATATTTAACTGCCTGCAGAGTCTATGATCAATGCCCTGCTTAATTAAGCACTTCTTGTATGTAGGACTTGTGTCTTTCTTTCTTTTTTTGCCTTGTTTATTTTCTCATAATTGGTCTCTCCTATCTTAATAGAGTAGGACTTGTGTGAAAATGTTCAATTTTTCTATTTCAAGACAATTTTATTGACTATATGTAGCCAACTCAAGTATATAAATCAACAGTTTGTGTTGGCTTGATTGGAGGGTGGATTAGCCACTCTGGTTGATCGTGCTACTCTGGTGGTTGATGAAAGTGCTCTACCAATTCTCAAAAAAAGTTCAAGATCTTTGTCCTCGATTTTTATTTTCATGAATTATTGATGAAAATCTTCTTGTGCCAAGAAGGTTAACAAGAGCGCTGTTTTAGCTTTTTTTGGTTTTTGTGGGATTATGGTATAATTTGGCGAGAGCTTGCTCTTTTCATTCAATTGAATTTTCAGTTTTTGGCAACAAGTCACCATCTTCTTAAAAGTAAGCTTTGTAACTCCTCTGTAGAAGCCGAGTGTGAAAAGGAAAAGAAGTATTGCTTTTGTAAGCTCGTTTCATGCATTAGGGATTTATGCCATTGTGGATATTATTTGCTAGCCTCCCCTTCCCTACAATCTGACCCTTCTCAAACATGAAGGTCTGTGATTGCACTGTGCACACATGGAGTTGCAGGACATGCATAGGCATGTTTTAGACAAATTTATTTCTTCGTTAAATATTAGATTGTTGTCCTCGTGTTGTCTCTTGTAAAGGCAGGTTTGGGCCTTGAAAAAGATTCCCAACCCATTGCTGGTCCGACCACAAAGCCCTTCAAAGAAGGTGCTACGGTCAGCACGCCCGATCCTCGTGAACCCAATCAGCAGGTAACCAATCCTGGGGCAAGTTCAAGAAATGATGGTGCTCGTCCAAAGGACGGGGTGGCCAGCCTTTGGACAAATTTATTTCTTCATTAAATATTAGATTGTCGACATTGGTTTAATATGGGGCGATGTGGGGCCATATATTCCTATTTTAGTATAAAAGTCTAGCGTTATCTTTGTTTCTTCCTTTGCTAGAGTTGCACTGCAAATGGGAAGATATAACGAGAGCCATCTTTCAACTTGATTGTTTAAATATATCTTCTCTCATGTGAGCGCTGGAAGTGAATATGATTAGCGTTTGAAGTCTTCCATATTTTTGTTACATAGATGAACTTCATTAATGCAGCTTGAGAAGACTCTGCACGAAATATGTAATGAGCAGTAGCGAATAAAGCTTGATTCTGAGAAGAAGTTGGCTCAAGCGAGTGCTTTGACTATTGGAATTGAGGATAGGTCATTGGATGTGAAAGAGAAGCTGTGCAACGTTGATGCCAAGCTTCGGAGGTCAGTAGAAAAAGTTCACAATTGGACTTGAAGATGTAAGAGATGGAGACGCAAAAGCATACTTTGAAGGGAGTGTTTGTCTCTGAAAACTGAGTATGCTCTTTTCAACCTGTGCATCTTTAAGCATCGTGATGCATGATAACGTTGTTTACATTGCTATAGCTGTAAGAAATATTTAACAAGTGATGTTGCAAATCTGCCCCTTTTTGGTAGGCAGGAAGCACACAAGGCCACATGTTATAAGAGTGGGATCAAAAGTTGCAGGAAAGGGAAAAGAAGCTGTGTGAGGATAGGAGAATCTTTAAAGTAGAGGAGGAAAGGCCAATGAAATTTACCAACTTCTTATGTAGAAGGAGATGGATCTTGAAGAAGCCTACAAAAACATGATGTCATCCAAATCAATGTTTTATGAGAAACAAAAACATATAAATCCAAGTTTAGCAGACTTGGCTGCAAAAGAAATGGTAAGTTCACTGTTCAGTGTTGCTGGTTTTGTCACGCCCGATCCTCGGCGCACGCCCATCCCGGCTTAATCGATTAAATAGCGACGTTCAAGGACGCATTGCCGACCTATTCTTTTTAATACGCATGCGGAAAGCGATTATAAAATCCCCAGACAATAAAAAACAATGAGATAGGAAAATATGGCCATATTTTTCAAACCTAAACAAGCCTTTCATAAACAAACATGTTTATATAAAATACTAGGCTGTTTACAAAAATATCGGTTTAACAAAAAAGGAACTGTCCTATGACCCACTAGTCAGACACGTTCGCCAATCCTTCGATCTCCACCTTCCCCGACTCCGGGGCTTTGGGTTCTCCACAATCGCCATCTAAGGACACCTGAAAATAGTTATACAATAACCAGTGAGACGATATCTCAGCAAGTTCAACTCTCTAAGACCTGACTAGGAAGAAAATACGCTAGGGCTGCCTAGGCACAATCGAAGACTTACCTTGGCCTTAGTTTCCTTTCTGCAAGCCAATACAATTTATAATCTCCTCTAGTCACATCAACCAATTAAATTATTCAATCAGATCGAATCATCGATCAATTGACTTAGTCGATTACGTGTCAATCAAACCATTCTCCGGTCATTCCAGTCCAGACTATATATTCTCTAAGATGACATATCAAGTCACCGAGTCGATATAATATCTTTCTCCGAGATGACATACTGAGTTATCGAGCCGGCATAATATATTAGTCATTCTCCAAGATGACATATCAAGTCACCGAGCCGATATAACATGATGTTTTTCTCTGAGATGATATATCAAATCATCGAGCCGACATAATATAACGTCTTTCTCCGAGATGACATACCGAGTCATCGAGCCAACATAGTATAATGTCTTTCTTCGAGATGACATACCAAGTCATCAAGCCGACGTTCTTATCGTCCAACGATTTTTCACTTTTTATCATACCCGATAAAATACATGTGTGTGGTACCTGGTTGACTTTAGCCAAAATATAATAATTTTCACTTCCATAAATCCCACCATTTTATATGGTTCATCAAAATATTTTTGGCGTTGTAAATCGACGCTCGGTTATTTTCCAATCAATTACTGAAATTAAATCAATTTAAGAATAAACTCCAAAAATACAAATCATGCACAATTAGCACAATTAGGGCTCAATTAAATAAACAAATCACACCACAAATGATCGGCATAAAATTCCGGTCATTTATCCTAGTTTAATTTCCGGAAAATAAATAAATAATTAATTAATTTCGAAAATTAATTATTAAATACTAAAAATTCACACTTATGACCAAAAAATCTAATTAAATGCCGAAACGGGCTCGGAAAATTTCCGAACTACTCTAGATAAATACCGGAGCTCGTCTAGATCCTAATTGTACTAACTATCCACCTAACATGCATCAATAAATAATTAAATTTCACTAATCTAATTTATCTAATCATTTAACCATACTTAACTTAATCTAATTAGCTCTTAAATGTCATTAACCTACTAAACAATGATTAGTGAGTTAAACTCACTTGTTTTGCGATCCGATTGGCTCAATTTGTTGGGGACGCAACGGGGCTCGATCCTCTCCAAAGCAGCAACACTAATGGGGCACGGCTCGGGCCTGAAAAATGGCCTGCAAAGCTTCTGATTTTCTGCTCGGGTTCCTTGGCTAAAGGGCTGATTTGAGCGGCTGATTTTGCGGAGAGAAGGGCAGCAAGGAGCTCGGCTTCAACGGGCTACTTCGATGAAACAAAAAGGGCAGCAAGGGAGGAGGAATCGTGGGGAAGCTCGGGTTTTCAACCGAGAAATGAAGAGCAGAAAAATTGAAGAAAAGATGGGCTGATGGAGGGGAACCGAACGAAAGAAAGGAAGAAAAAGGGGATGGGGAGTGTCGGCAAGGGGGATCAGTGAGAGAGAGCGAGATGATTTGGTAAAAGTTAAAGAAAATGAGAAGCAAAATGGAACACGGCAAAGAGAGAGAGAGGAGACGTCGGTGGGGGAGGGTTTCGTGAGAGAGAGAGAGAGAGAGAGAGAGAGACAGGAAAGGGGGAACGTGGGCGGCCGAAGGGGATGGGGGAAAAATGAAATAAAAAAAAAATTAAAGAGAAAATCCTATAATTCAAAAATCTTGGTCCCACTTGCTCTTGTTTAGTCCAAATTGATCCCAAAAATTATCATGCTAAAGTACTTGATCCTCACTTACTTTCTTGCACCAAATTTCCCTTAAACAACGAGTCTTGGGCAACAAAAACGGCCATTTCTTTCAATTCCGAATTCTATTTCATTTTTTCGAATCCGATTTTTCGAACAAACTTCTCCGATTGAGGTCCGATTTGTTGAGGAAAAATCCCACGAAATTTCCTATCACTAATTCACTTACACTAGATGCCAAAAATCCCTTCAAATTGGTCAATTCGAATTTCCGTTCGTTTTGAATCGTCAGAATTGAATTTCCCGTAAAAATCCCGAACTCACCAAAAATTCTTGAAAGATGAGTCGACGTTCCTATAATGACTGTGACATGACAGAACTTTCAATTTTGAAATCGGGTTTAAATTCACGGTTAATTTCAATCAGACGCGATTTTAGCTTGATCTAAGCTCTTGGGTAACTTTCGAAATTTTTAGTGTAAATGACTCGTGGTCGATTTTCTTCGAGCCACAATGAACCCATTCGACACATTAACGATTCTCGGTTGTCGTGAAAATCTCAAGGTTTTGATTACGGACATAGGGTACCAAAACAATAGAAAAAATCAAACTAATGTCGATTGAAGAGAATTTTGCAATTTAGTGGGATCACCCACGTTTAATCACATATCTAAGTCAAACCGACCTATCTCTAATTTCTAATCGATCTTTACCGTGCCATAACGATCTCAGCGGATGAGCACAATCGAGTAGCCAATTCTTAGTCGAATTCTCAAGTCTATTGCATTAAAATTCCGTAATGACTTTCCCCGATAGTCTAGTTATCTCGAGTGATCAACTCGAGAACAGCCCTATAGGCACGTTGATGAAATGCCCGACTAATTTAATTGAAAGCCGAAGTGAAAAATCCAGGATGGCGTAGGTTCTCTCTCGGTCTTTGCAAATCAACCTACATTATATTTTCCAGTAGTCGTTTAGTTCACTTTTCAATTTGGTTGCAGAAGTACAATAAGAAGAAAGCATTATGAGATCAGAAGAGGAAAAGCTACTTGCATTGGAGAACAAGCTGAATCTGGGAGCGTGAGTAGGATGCATAATCTGTCTCTAGAAATTACTGATTTATTATGTATTGTAGAAAGTTTTTGAAGATGGACTTGGATTTGATGGTTTTTCTACTTATGATCATTATTTTGTAATTCATCTTATGGATCAGTTCTTTCTGGACAGAATAGCTTTATTATTTTGGCAAGTATAGTCCAACTAATTTATAAAATTGCTGTGCCTCATGCTTCTTGTCCTTGTCAATGATGCTGCTTATGATTCAACACAAATATGATTAGCTCAAAAGGCTTTTTCTTTGTGGATAAGGCGAGATATTCTTGTGCACTGAGGATTGATAATGCTTTTTTTTCCTTTCATGTAGCGGTCAATTTTTAAATGAGTATATTTTTTTGTTAATAATTTGCAAGAACTAATATTTCTTGCTGAATCACTCAATAATTAATTGAATACACCCAATCCCATGTTGCTTGGTGTGGTGAATGTTGGATATTAGGTCCTGCACAGAATAAGGCAGAAGTAGTACTGGGAAGTAGAAACGACTCTTATTGAATTACTTATTTTGTGAATCAAGTCAATGAACATTTTTATGCATAGGGGTTTCCTTCCATGTTTGTGTGTTGATCGTTCTGTCTTTTGGGGTCATTTGGGAGCTTTACTGTGGGTGCCCTATGTGTTATTTTCTATTCACCTTTGTTTTGATTGATTTTATTTGGGTAAGTTTTATCATGATAGTTTCCACTTTAAATGATTGGATTGGATGGGATAATATGGCGTGTTATAGCTCATGTCTAGCAGTGTAGAATTGATTCCTGCTTGCTGTGCAGGTGGAGATCCAGAAACTTGTCGATGAGCAAAAGGCCACCTTGGATGGTAAAATGCTCAGCTTTGAGACTGAATTGGAAGAGAGGAGCAAATCTCTTGACAAGGAATTGACCAAGATAGAAGAAATTGAGCGGAAGGAAGTTGAAATAAACCAAAGAACAGAAGTTGGCAAAGCGAGAGTCTGCTGTGGATGCAAAGATGGAGATTTAAAAAGAATGATGAGGACCTCGAGTCAATGTTGAAATTATTAAAAGAAGGAGAAGTCCATGAAAGCTGAGCAGAAGAAAATTGTGATTCTAGGTCTTTTTGTAAAATTAGAAGGACTGGAGCTGATATTGTTAGAAGCAGAAAGACGGATAAATTGCTTTGGAGTAGGTTGTTCATTTCCTGGCTTGCAGATTTGCATCCAAATCGCACCTATTTTTCGAGTGCAGTTGTTCTCATTGGATTTGAGTCCCAATTTTGCAGATTTGTTTCGTTCATCGAAGCATTGGCATTTGGAACGTCGAACTGTCTTGGTTGAAGCAGACCACTAAGGGAAGTGATTTTCATGAGTGTTTGTGGATGCTAATAAGGGGTTTCGCGTTTATCAGTGGAGAGCCAGGAACTCCAAGCTGCATTCAATCTCTTCCTCTTGTTGATGCTGTGATTCAAACTGTGAAATTCACAGTTGAACACTGCTTTGAAGGATGTGGGGACTCTCGAAGTAGAATCACCTTTGAGTTGCATCTGAGATTTATGTGCTGCGGATAAGTGGCTTAGCGGAGGAGAGCTCCCTTATATATATGGACCTCTAGATCAGTGGTGTCCATTATGCAGCAGCTATAGTTGATGTTTAGATTTTAAAAGGTGTTTATATGTTGGATATGTGGTGGCTCTGGTATATTCTGATCAAAGAATTTGAACTTTCTGCTTCTTGGCCCTTGATGTAATTGGTTCATTTTAATCAATAGAAAGTCAGTTTGCTGCAAAATTCTCATTTGCAGATAATTAGCGATATTTACTGTGTAAGTTTGAGTTGATTGTAACGATGCATATTCGCACCTTCTTTCCTGAAAGTGGTGTGTATTTGGTGTTCCTCAAAGTGAGAGAATCTTTAGAGGATATATAAAACCCTGTAATAACAAAATATTTTTCAACAATGAAATATTATTACACTAGCTACGATATGGCTCCTTTTCTCCTGAACAAGCTGCCGCACAGGATAAATAGTTTCAAGGAAACTCATTCTAGCAAACACCTCTCACTTTAATCAAGAAACCTACAATGAAATCAACATTGAAGTTCATGACCCAACATATCATCAAACTCAGACCCCACAATCATATCACAACTACAGGACCTCTTGATTTGTCAATTGAACTTCCTTTGATCGATTGACTTTGGCATGACATTGTATTTTTTGTTGTTTTGACGTGTATGATTGTTTTTTTCCATTGTACATACTTAGTAATAGTTCTTAGACTAGGTATATGAAATGTGTTCTTTTATACATATGTTTAGATTAGAATCCTGAAGATGAAGAGAACACGAAGATGGTGGAGGTTGATGTCCATTCCGACCATTATTCTATATCATTCATCCATAACATGTCTCGAGTTCTTATTGTCGGTATAAAAGCCTAACTAGTTGTGAATTTTTCCTTTCTTATCCTTTAGTTCTGTTTCTCGTTTTATCTCTCTTAGGATTGCATAATAAATTTATTGCTTTCCTTGATTGTTTACTTATTGTCTTGTAATTTCAATTCAATTGATTGCTTTCTTTTCCCATTTTTTGAATAGCATGTAAATGACCAACCGTGCATGATCGCCTAGCTTTAAGATAAATGATCCTAAAAAAATTAAAGAAGAAATGCATGGACACCTTAGGTAAACACAATATATTGTTAGGTATCAAAATTGCGCTAATAGAAATATTGGCGTAACCCAAGTCCCGAATCTAGATATTTGATTGCGTAAGAATGGAGACAATACTCATGACCCTCGATTGGGTTTTTAGCCGACCCCCCCAAAACGAGGCTAGTGGTGACTCCTGTCTTATTTTTAGGTTGTCTTAAACAATTAGATCGTATAAATGAATTCGTCATGTGGGGTATGAACCTTAAAAAAAGGTTTATAATTGTGATTTAGCTTACTCGAGATGGTGAAGTCAATAAATATGAAGTGATGCCGTCTTTGGTGGGTACATCTCGAGAGGGCTATAATGATTGTTAAAAATACCCTTAAACTCACATTTACATCCGGATTCCTTTCCGACCTTAAAATTGTCAATTGGGACGTACTGAGGCATCAAGGTGGGGTCGCGACACTCCATTGTCACGTGGCATACGAGCTTGGGAGAGCTCACGATCACGATTAAGTGAACTCACAAGAGGTTCGTCCAGAGGATAAGGTGATGACGTCCCTATGGTCAAGTATCTATAAACCTGACCTTTTTCCCATCTCTCCTCATGAGAGGGATTGGCGGCGAGATCTGGTCACGACAGAAGCCAAAGCGAAATTAAATACATTCATCACCGAAGACTTATGACAAAATTTGCAACGGTCAAACACATGCAAGGAAGATCAGGTGACTCGTATTCTTGTGCCAAGTTGTCATCATTGATCGCTTGCTGGTGGGCACAGAAACCATCAGCACCGGAGAGCTTCAACCTTTCCTACGGATCAAAGGAAATTAAAAACGATGGTTAAAGTACATGGGTAAAAGATAAACAAAATAAAGCCACGCTTGCACCTGCAACAACTTACATAAAACAGAAACATGGTCACGAACTTTTTGCATAAAGATGTACTACTACTCGCCAGCAGCAGACAGAGACATCTCAAGTGCAGGGATATTCAACAATGAGGAAGACAAATTCTCATCGGTCTTTGCCAAAGATGACATGGTTTTACTATGTGATTCTTGACAGAAAGCAAAAGAATGATATACATGATTAGGTCCTCTAACTTCAAGGAGGAAAGTGTTTTCTTCATTCATCAGGCCAATAATGGATTGCCTCTATTGAGAAGAAGGGGGATCAGTAGCCCATTTTAACATTATTGGAAGAAAAATGAACAAAACAAAACATACTACCTCCAGCCTCCTAGCATAATCACACAAAACCTTCATAGCAAGCTCAGCTCACTATAGAAGCGACATAAAATCCAACCCCTACCCAGCAACCATCGCCCCTCCTATGCCTGGAGGAGGGCCAACTGCCCCAATGCTTGGTGCAAGACCATAACCCACAGTAGGAGGTGTATATGCAAACTTTTGTTGCTGTTGCATATTAAGCACCGCAGGAACAGTACTGCTGTCACTAGTAATAGATACTTCCCTTGCAGTTCCATTATCCATTCTCTTCCCTAATCCTTTCCTAAATTGCTCCTCCTCCCATATCTCGTCTTCATCATCCTCAAGCTTAGTCTCTTTTCTCAACGGCACATACACCGCTCTATCGTTGAAACTCTCAAAAACACCCTTCTTCCCTCAGCTACGCCGTGATTACACCCTCCATCCAGCGAGGTATAGTCTGGGGTAGCTGCCTGCGATTACCTCAGGTGTTCTCTCTATGCCCTTATCGCATTTATCATTCCCTGATCGGGAAACAACAAGCTGGACAAAAATCCAGCCCCTTCACAATTCCAATCGCAGCCAACCATCTCTCTGCATCATCTCTATATGAACCTTCCCTTTTCTCCTCAAACACCTTTTCATTTTCATCCTCTTCCTCATTAGAGCTCAATTCATCCACTTGCCTCAATGTTTCTTCGACTGTGGCATTGCGTTCCACGAGACCCTTCAAAACAATGAAGAATTCAAGTTTAGGGTCGGGCTTGGACTTTGATCCCGCAGCATAGCGAGAGCTGCTCGGTGAAGCAAGGGTCCTCGTGTTTTTTCGGAGCTTGTGCAGGGCTTTTTTAGTGTAAGTGCTAGCTTGAGAAAGAACATTCAAAGGCAAAGTACTGGCGGACAAGTAATATTACTCCTCTATTAAACTAGGAAAGGTGACGTCACTATCATGGACAGAAATTAAAGCACAAATATGGGCGTTTTACCACGGTACCACTCATGTTGAAAACTATTTTCGGCTTTCAGTTTCATAAAAAGATTAATCACTCATAAAACTACTCGATCTCAAAATGGAAAGAAAATGAAGGAATGAACTTAAAATGTTATATTAACTATTGAAAATCAAGACTTAATCCTTAAAGAAATGGAGGTACAAATAGCAATAAAACAATTCTCTCCTTATTCCCAGCGTGAATCACTTGAGAGGGGTTAAAACTAGAGGTGCACAATGACGATGCAAATAGAATAATGCGTGACATACTCTCTCTCTCCTGAAAGACCGAGCCGAATTGGAGCTCAAGCTAAGCTGCAAGCTTCTACAAACCTCCAGAAATGATGTAACGGGTGGAGCCCCACAACAGCTATGGACAGAGAAGAAATATTGTGCACAAGAATTCAATACACACCAAACGAAACAAATCGAATAATGCAAGAAATGAATGCAATGCACGGAATGTTTTTCCCTCAAATCCAAACATCTCTCTTTTTATTATTCAATCGCTTGGGTGGGCAAATAATTATCTTCTTCTTTTCGCATTTTCTCATGAAATACACCTTAAAAACAATGCATTATTGATATCACATACCCATCGCCATCGCCATCCATGGCACATAACATACACATACATATATCAATTTGGTTAACGCCAAGCGGATGCGACAATGAGAGTTCGGCCGCGCCAGCCGAAGCAAAACCCACCATTCTCTCCTTTCCCCGTGTGTCCCGGGTTGACCCAGTTCATTAATTGGGCCACGCCTTGACCCATGCGTTGACCCAGTGGCTTCAACTCGAACCCAGCCATCCCCATGCGGGCCCTCCACTCCTCGATCACCTCGCATCTTTCAACCCGGTCCTTACCTTCGCAAGCAATCGAGTTCCCCAATCTCCGACTCAGCCCCTCCTCCGCCCTCGCTCGCTCCGAGTCGTCCCTCAGCACTGTATACTCGATCGACTCGAGCAGCGCCCCGTAGTATGCCAGCGCCTCCTCCACGCGCATCGGGAATGGCGCCGTGTTCCGGTTCATCTCCTGCTCCACCAGCGTCACCACCTGCGGCGCCAGACCCTTCACGCCCCGGAGGAGCTCGTCGCGCGAGTTCTCCACAGACACGCTGTCGTCCGGCATTCTGTACAGCTTGAAGGCCAAGTTCACCGCCAGCACCTTGTCGGGCTCGCAGCCCAGCGAGTCGCTGCTCAACTTGCTCAGCTTCTGGCTCAAGATGTTGAATACTAACCTAACTCCCTTTTTGGCCGCGAGTTCGCTCAGTCGGTCCCCAACCATCCTGAGCCTCTCCTCACCGTTGATGCTATCTGCGAGCGTCGTGATCTTGAGGGTGGATTGATTGCCCGCCTGACGCTTGGACAGCGCGCGAAGGAGATGGTTGTACTGTCTTTCCCGTCCAGTATCGAAATCAATAACATGGATCTTGTTAGTGGAGGGTTGCTCCGATGCAGCTTCCAAAATCGCGTTATTGGCAGCCATGAAACCGGCCCTGAAACAAGGGGACAGATTGTAAAGTGACCGAGCCGACAACAAATGTTCCTCGGTGAACAGCTCCGCCACGGGAGGGGGGTAATCGACTGGGCTCACGCGCGATTTAAGCGCAGACAACATGTATCCCATCAATTTCTGCTCTGAATTACTCATGGGGTTCGGCACGGCAGACAAGCGCGTCAGGATCTCCGAAGCCACGTCTACTCTGCCCTTGTATATCGCCGTCGCAGCCTCCACTACCGACTGCTCCCACGAGATGGATACCGGACATCTCTGGAGTCTCCGGACGGGGGTCTTGACGCTCTCACTTCCCTTAGAGACCCCGGACATGACACAGGCGTTGCTTGGGAGCTGCAAGACCTCATAGGACTCAGCCCCGCTCGATAGGGATTGGGTGTTGCTGCTGAACGACCCGAGGACGCTGACGATCAGATCTCCCGCAAACAAGGGCTGCCGTGGGTCATCGCCAGTTTGAGAGTGAGCGTCGAAGGCATCTCTGAGCTTCTTGGGATTTTGGCCACAGAGTTCCTGGATCGCGCGCTTGCCGCTGGAGGAGAGGTTCTTAGGCCAAGCGGAACGCTCCATTGATGAGAGAGGTCTTGTGCTTTGCTTTGTGATGAGGGAGGAAAGTGAGGCATGAGAGAGAGAGAGAGAGAGAGAGAGAGAGAGAGTGGCTTTTTGACAATGACAAAAAAGAGCTCGTGGTCGTGCGAAAGATGCAGGGAAGATACGTGGGAGGTGGTGCGAAAGCTCGACGTCTCGTGGGATCTAGAAAAAAAAAATGAATATCTTGTGCCATTAGTATTATTATTATAGTAATCGTAATCATATATCGATGGGAGCGATGATTTAATTCTCTTGAATGTCATATTATGCAGGTGACTCAAAATTATATTTATGAAGCTTAAGGAGATCATTATTTCATATTTGTCATTCTGTTTTATTAATATTGTTAGAAATAATTGGAAAATAATTAATCGATTTCCCAATTGGTTTAATGGAATCCCAAACCTTAATTAAAAGGTGTGATCAAATTTTAAAATTTTCAATTAAGTCTTAATCTTTTATTAAAAAAGTAATGAAACCCTAAAATTTATATTAAAATGTGAAAAAATATCTGGTGACGCATATTCCGCATAAAACTTGGGAAATTGAATGATTTCACAATTTCAGCATAAATTCCCAGAAACCAACAAAGACGGTTCATCCATTCAGATGGCAGCAAACTTTTAAAGCAACAAGACGATCACCAAAATCACTTGGAGCTGAATTGGAGCTGGAGTAGAGAATGAAAAAATTCATGCCTGATGAAGGGCTTCCCCTTGGGGCTAGTCTAGTCGTGGTATTAGGAGCTACCAAAGAAGGTGGGATCGCGGAAGCTTTCGCTGCCGCCATGGAAGAAGGCGTTCGAGCGGGAGGTGAAAGCTTCGTTGAAGTAGTCGTGGACAGAAGCATCCATGACGACGATCAAATCGCAGAAGCAAAACCAAAGCTACCATATATATATATATATGAGCAATATGAGCTTTGACAAATGAACTAACCACGGAACAGAGATGCTTCCTTTTTCTTATTTTAATTTTTGAAAATAAGGGGATTTCTACTTTCCCAATGAGCGTGTTTTTACGTGGTGGTCTCCATTCCGTGATGGATTATCGGAAAAAATAATCAAATTTACAATTTCATTAACTAAAAAGTTACGATGACTGAAGAATATTTTACTACTAAAATAGCGTAGAAAGTTCATTATCAACTGAGGTAGATTTTAACTGACCAAAAAAAAAAAAAAAAACTGAGGTAGATTTTTAATTTTCATGGAAAATTACTAACCATATGATCGAAAGAACTTATGACTATCTAAGGAAATTTACACCTACATTAAATAAAAGTTAGATCCATTAGGTAGTCTATTAATTAATAGAAAAAGAGATGTACCCATTAACTTGGAGAAAAATTGGGAATTTAAAAGGAAGATTACAATCAATTGCTTTTCTAGAAAGTCATTTTCCAAGAAAATTGTCATTTTCCGATGTCCAACCAAAACCTGAAAATGAAGTGAAAAATGTTTCCCGTTGTATTGTATGGAAAACCTTGTCCATCATGCACTCCTTTCTATAATATTTTTATTCTTTTATTTTTAAAAAGTCAATTTTTAATTATTTTATTTATTTTTAAATCAATTTATTATTATTATTATTATTATTATTTTCTTCTTCTTCCTCAATCAGTTTGCTAGCTAGTGACCGGTGCCAGGCGAACTTGAGCCTTGCCACAAGCCGACGGGGCTCTAACTTGACAAATATCGGCAAGGCTATGCTTGCCTAAGATCGACGAGCTGGGTGGGGCTCGAGCTTGCCTAGCAGCCTCGAGCGAGGTCAAGCATCGCTGGACTATGGCAAGGCTCAAGCTCACTTGTGGGTAGTCACCGGTGGCCGCCGTGGCCGGCAATTGGCCAAGGAAGAAGAACAACAAAAATTAATTATAAAAATGAATAAAAACTTGATTTTTCAATTAAAAAAATATATATATAAATCAATAAGAAAAAATTTTAAAAAAAAAGGAAAATGTGTTTTGTGAAAAAATGTGAAATGACAAAAGACATAGAAAATATTTTCCCCAACTTGAAAAGTGAAAATATTTTTTCCAATTAGTTTATTTTTCATGAAATAAATATAAAAAAATCCGAAAAACATTTTAATGAAAGTTATTTTCCGTGAAAAGAACAAATGGCGAGTGTTATGGCCCTAACAAAATAATTGAGGGGTTACGAAGAAGTAAATCATGTTGACTTGGGAATGTGTTTTTGGGAGTGTCTTTGGAGGGAGGTAAATATCGTGGAATTGGGGGTGGTGGGCACGGGGCGGTACACGGTGATCCTGGCGTGCGTTGACCTCGGCGCTTCTCGGAAGCTTCGCTTTTGACTCGAAAAAAGGGTGAAGAAGGTACAGATATGATTCACTTTTAAGCTTCGGGAATGCAAACATACTCTCCCAATCCGCGTAAACATACTGACAGTAATGTACTAATACACGTGATTTAAGAAATACTAACAAGCTCCACGCGATCCGTGGCTTTCTCATATCAAGCATGACTGCATCACGTAACTAATGCTCTAATATCTGGTCACGCATGTGGTTGAAATCTTAAATGGGATGATACGATAAGGATTTTAACTGCACGTTCATGACTAAATCAAACAAATGGCCATGCCGACCGATGTCTATATCTGCAATTTCCAACAAAAGTTAATTGGATTTAACAAAATATAAGAATATTTATGACTCAATTGGTAGAATGTGAAAATTTTACAACTCAACTAATAAAATAAAAAGACTAAGAACTGAATTGACAAAAGTGTAATACGTTTGTTACTTTTGAACCATTTTCACCATATGCATGTACAATAATTGCCTCCATTTGCAAGGTTGTTTTGGCGACGACCACCGTCGGCCACGAACTCCGGCGACCAAACCATTACTGGGCACAAAAATCCCCTCGGCTCAAGAATACACGTTTGCTCAATGAAAATCGCATGAAATCGCAATGGAAACATAGAAGACAGGCACGGTCCAATGTATATAAGAGCAAGAACGAACCAAACCGAGTTTCAACACGGGTTGCTTCTCAGTTCTCTCTAGGACATTTTGTCAAACACATGAGGTGCGCTACTAGGTGTTTTTGGTTCAACCGAAGCTCGAAACATAACAGGATCTTCGACACACGACAAACAAGACATTGGAGACAAAAATTAAGGCGATGCAGGCTGGAGCTCGCGCGAACCGGACGGCCACGAGCTCCGGCCTGGAGTACCCGAGAAAGAGCACACACAAAGGCCGAGGGACTTACCTGGTTCGGGTGGGGCGCTGTGGCGGATGGCGACTAGCGGGCTGGCCTCCGGCAACAGTGGGCGATTCAGGAAACAAGCGACGAAGAGCAGCAATGTCACTTGTGTAGTAACGAAGAGTAGCCAGAATCGTCGCTAATGGAGCTCATCACTTGTGCTTCCCATGGCCAGCGGTGGTGATAGGCTAACGGCACCAAGACAAGAGGAGCGTTGACTCGTGGGTCGTGATCTCCTTGGTCTCTCTCTTAGCGTCACTCTCTAAATCGAGCCCACGCACGACTGAGGCGTTGGCTGAAGCCCTCCCGCTCTCCCTCAGTCGCTCTCCGCTCTCCCCAGCTCTCTCGATCTCTCTCTCTCTCGCTCAAAAACTCTCTCGAGCTCACTGACCCCCCT
Source organism: Eucalyptus coolabah (assembly GCA_014182585.1). Taxonomy (NCBI): domain Eukaryota; kingdom Viridiplantae; phylum Streptophyta; class Magnoliopsida; order Myrtales; family Myrtaceae; genus Eucalyptus; species Eucalyptus coolabah. Next base: position 11,525,790 of record CM024620.1, on the reverse strand, counting down.
CCCCGTCTCCTTCTCTCTCCTTCTCCGCTCCCTTTTTGAGGGCATCAGCCAGTGCGCATGGCTTCTGCCATCACCAGCTCGCTGGTCGGTCTGGCCCCGACCCCCGGATCGTGCTGCCCTCTGCCGCTCGCCATCCGTTCCCTCTCTTTGACCTATACTCTTCTTTGTTTTTGCAGAGGGCGACCGGTATGAGGAGGAAGAAGACCAGCAAGCGGGCTGCGCTTAGAGAAAAGTAAATGGGCTTGGCCCAAGCGAAAAGACATACAGAGGAGAGGAGAAAAGAGAAGGACCGGTCCAAGCCCGGTCCGTTTTTTTTTTTTTTCAAAAATTTAATAATTAGTGATAATAATGTAAATGCAATTTGACGAAAGTTAATTTTTATTTAGGGGTTAAAGGCTAATCCATAATTTTATATAACATTTAAGTCTTAAATAAAATGGCAAAATTTAAGTATCAACACTAAATAGAAGTCTTTTGGCAACTATTTGATTATCAGTATAATATAGGGCTGCTTCTAATCACAAAAAGGAGTGGAATCTGAAGTTTGAAGAATTAGGTCAAGCATTATCAGAAGCACAATGGCAACTCCAACGAGAACGATTAGCACATCTGATTGCAATGTCTAAAGCTGAGAAGAAAGAGGAAAATTTGAGGAAAGCTTTGGCTTTTGAAAAGCAGTGCGTGGCAAATGCATGCTACTTCTTGCTGATAGTCTTGCGATTTCAATGCTCTAGATTTTGCATTGCATTTTAATTGTCTTATATAATTTGGAAACACAGTCAACTAATGACAAGCTGTCTACTGAATTTGTGTTGCCAGAATTTCACTTATTGGCACTAGGGATTACTAATCGGAGAATTTAAAGGTATAACAAACTCAATTGCAAGATGCTTCTTTTATGATTTGGCATAACAACCGTACTCCCGGTGGAGAACTCTTGCTGGAGCACTAGTTTGATTCCAATTGGCAAATTATGAATTGCTCGTGATGTTAGATTTCTGGAGTCGTCCCTAGGGCTTGGTGAGTGCAGGATGAGTTGGGGTGGATTTGAGGATGAAATTCTTGAAAGTGTGTCGGCCTCACCTTCAAAAATCTGGAATGCGGAGCCATGATTTTGATGGCCTCCTCTCTTGTACATCTCTTCTTTCATGCCCATCATCATGTTGCTGATGTTGCCGCTGTTCCTCTCCCCACCACCACCACCTCCTCCTTCACGCGCGGGGTCGACGGGTTTGTAGATGGCCAGATTGAAGTCGGCTGTTTGGGCTCTTGCGCCATCTAGAATCGCGGGATCGCTCCCATCGAGCGAGAGACTCTTTGGGATTACTCTTGAATTGCTTGCAGGAGCCTCACTCGGGCCTTATGCAGCGGGAGCTGCATCTGTTTTTAGTTTTGGATTCGAGCGATTAGCACGAAATGATTTGGCTTTTTCCAAGGCTTTTAATCCCCTAAACATTATTAAGAACTTAATTCTCTTAATTAAATACTATCTTAGTAAAGATTATCTTTGGACATATCTCTAATTAATACATGTTACAGTGACTTTGGATCATAGATCACATCTTATTAACTGTGATATGACTTTTAATCGACGGTATGGTTGTCATGTTCGTCTTCCCTAGTATTCTCCAACACAAATTTATGAATATTACTTTTTAAGTAAATAAATTGCCAAAAAAGAAATTATTCATACCTCAAGTTGCTCATGTAGTATCCTTTGAACTTCCATCCAACGCCTCATAAATTCCATTAGGATTTTTCTGCTGGGATGCATGATTTATTAGCCAAGTTGATAGATAAATGTGTTTCTCATTAAGTTTGAAGACATGACTTATTGTAAAGATCCCAAACAATATTTGTTTTAGACATCAAGCGAGAATTGATTTCTCTCTACTTTATACAATATTTTCTTAGTATGTGACAAATTTAGGAAAAGATATACCATTTGTGAAGTATGTGGGGAATTTGTCATTGAGAATCAATCTCTAACCATATGAGAAATCGATATAAATGGATGTATCATTTGTTAAGTACCCAGGTGAGTCAAAGTTGATAATTGATTTCAGATGATATTTCCTCCATTGCTGGTCGTTGTCAATCAAATTTTCGTCTAGTCTTGTTCGTGTATCTGAAGTCTTTCTGTGCAAAAATGAGTAATATTACATTTCATATTAGAATTACTTAGACCCATATGTATAATTTAGCTCCATGTAAAACCTCTTTCATCAGCCCAAAAACAAGATAAATGAAATAATAAAAAAGAAAAAAATTATATTCTCAGCAAGTTAGACAAGTTCGTTTTAATCCAAACGTGATCTGTCAAGTCATATCCCGAAATCATATAAATAGCGAAACCATCTTTTCATGTCTTTTCCTTTTCCTAAATTTTAAGAGATCTTCTTGTGATGCACACCTTATGTGCAATTGTTCTTCCCAGAAAGAAATTTCACTTAATTTTTGAATTACGTGGGACGCCACTTAAATAGATAAATTACATTTCAAACAAAGTGAGAAGTAAAAGAACACGAATTTTGGCCCTTGATTACCTAGGGAGCGGGGTGTTGATGCTCTCACTTCCCTCGGAGACCTCAGATCTGACACAGGCGTTGGTCTCATGGGGCCTGCAAGACCTCGTCGGACTCGGCGCTACTTGATAGGGATCGAGTGTTGCTGAACGGCCCGAGGAAGTTGACGACCAGATGTTCCGCAAACAGGGGCTGCCCTGTGTTGTTGCCAGTTTGAGAGTGAGAGTCGAAAAGATCTGTGAACTTCTTCATGGGATTCTGGGCAGGGAGGAGATCCTGGATCGCATGCTTTCGGCTGGAGGAGAGGTTCTTAGGCCAAGCGGAACGCTCCATTGATGAGAGAGGTCTTGTGCTTGCTTCGTGATGAGGGAGGAAAGCCAATAGAGAGAAAGGGGGGCACATGTAGATGAGGACAAAAGAGCTCAGGGCCATGAGCACGAGGCAAGGAAGATGAGCGGGAGGTGGTGCGAAAATTCCCTGTCCTGTTGGATCTTTAAAAAAAAAAAAAAAAAAGGAGTATGAATATATGGTCTTATTAGTATTGCTGTTGCAATAATTGTCATCATATTCATATATCAACGGAGTGGTTATTTAAGTCTCTTAAATGTTATATTATGCACGTGACCCAAAATAATATATATAAAGCTTAAAGAAATCATTATTTCATATTTGTTATTCCTTATTATTAATATTGCTAGAAATAACTGGAATATAATTAAGCGATTCCCCATAACTTTCATGATTTTTTATATAACATGGGATAATAAAACTTTTCGGCTTTATTAACCACACAAATACAAATAAGTTGCCTCATCCACATGTATGGAGTGTAACCCACTAGGCTTATATAATTGGAAGACGCTCTGATTTGGACATAGAATTTTTTTATTCAAATCGAACGCTTAATTACTAAACCAATTCGACAAGAGGGTCTAGTAGAAAAACATAAATACATAATAAGTAGCCGACAAGTAGTCAATCTCTGAATAAACCACAATCAAGCTGGGAAGGCTTCAAGGATGGACAACAAGGAAGGGGTTTGGAAGATATTGCAGCGGGGGAAGCCTCCTTCCTCCAAAAGCTTCTTCCACTCTGGTTCGGTCCTCTCTTTACCTCCGGTTTGAGTGATCATGGTCAGATCGGAAGCTATCCCCGTGTCATCGAAGAGGCCATCGCCCTCTGGTCGCAACACAACTTCCGCCAGGATCACCTTGCCATTCTTTTCCGCTACAGCTCTCCTGCAGTTCTTCAAAATCCTTACAGAATCTTCATCATTCCAATCATGCAGGATCCACTGTACAAGGGAGGAAGATGAAAATTTTAGTTGTGAATCAATCATGACTTATTAAATCATGAATGTTCAATGCGTCGATTGTCATTTGCAGTTTGTGCATTAGAAGTTGAACAATCATATCCAAGAGTGACATTCTTCCGAAGGAGATGCAGTGATAGAGATCATGAGGAATTGATGCCCGGGGTTTCCCATTTATTGTTAGTATAAACTAGCTTTTTAAAATTCAGTTGAAGATTTTCAGTGCTTATGAAACTACTTATCGTTTACTAATTTTTTTTTTTATTTAAAACTATATGACAAACATTAGCAAATGAATCGCTAAGCAGAGGAGCAAGTACTGAGTGCACTCAATTCATGTGAGTCCATAGAATAAGCGCCAAGTACACTTACCTTCATGAAAGCAGCATCAGCACTTGGAATGGCCTCAAACATGTCTCCCCCGACATGACTGACCCCGCCGTGCGCTTGGAATTGCAACAATGTGAGGCTGGTCGAAGTTAATCCCCTTGATGTGCGGGTACGCCCTCACTATCTCAGCTACGGCACTGCCCGTCCCGCCTCCAACGTCCACCAGAGATCCCACGCGCTCGAACCCATCCTTGTACGCATCCACGATAGCTTTCATCATGAGCTTGTTCGAGCACGCCATCGCATCACGGAACGTGCGGCTGAATTCAGGGTTCTGGGACTCCAAGTCCCATATTTCGCAACCATAAGCCCTCTTTAACGGGAATGATCCCCCGTCTTTGATGTAGTCACTAAGGCTGTGCCACGGGGACACCATATACTGATGGCCCGCCAGCAGTACCAGTGGCGCGAGGTTGAGGTGCCCAGCCCCTTGTAAGAGCCATCTCGACGACGGGGTGAGGCCGTAGAGCGTCTCTCTGCCGTCGTAGTGCGCGGAGAAGATGTTCTTGCGGACCAGGGGCGTCATGATGCAGCCGAGGACGCAGGTTTTGACAGATGGGGAGGGGATGTGGGAGGCTATTTGAGCCAAGGTGACAGGCCCCCCGCCCAGCGAGTGGATGATGTCAGGTATCCGGAGCTCCACCGCGCAGTTCAGCGCCATTGAGTCCACGTACGCATACATGAGCTTCCATACTTGGACTTGGCCACTTAACGTTTCATCGAGCGGTGCCATTCTCTCTCGCTGTCTCTCTCTGTACGCCCGCCTATTAGGTTTGGGACAGTGTTTGAGTTAAGAAGAGAGCGTCTGTTCGTATATATAGGGCAAGGTAATCATCGGGTTCAGCCGAATGTTAAAGTGTTTTCACTCGGTGCATCATCTCAATTATTTATTTATTCATTGAGTTGCAATAATCAGAAGAAACCTCCGTCCCATTTATAAACTAAACTGCTGTTATATTTTATTATTTCCAATATGATCCAAATTTTATATCTCCCAATTAATTTCAATTTATTGCCCAATTTATTATCCGCATTTATTATATGATACTTGCCCGTTAATATGTTACCATAACAGTCTTGATGGAAGATATTGGCAATGTAAGAAATGGAAAGATCTGGTTATTCCATATTTGTAGAATCCAATTTTATATTTCCCAATTCATTTTGTTTTAAAATATTGCATTGCAAATATATAATAGAGAGAAAAAGAGATTGAGAAGAGAAAATAGGCAAACACCAAAGATAATAGAGAAAGTCGAAGAGAAGATTTTATTTTCCAGTAACTATTATGTTTACAACAAAAACTAAGTTCCTATTTATAGGAAAACAAGAATGTATTTATCATTAATATCAATGTATCGAATGATACATGTATTGGATAGAGAAATGAACATTTATTATATAAGGAGATGTATTTAGAATGTATGATATAAATATACCATAATAAGTACATTAGATAAGATGAATATAATGAATATCCATTCATGTATTTCATTCATTTATGTATTTCGTAACACTCCCATTTGAATATTCATTGTATTTATTACGAATGTGCATCGAATGATACTGCATCATTAAAAATCTTAAGCCAGAAAAACTCAGTGGGACAAAAAACCGGACAAAAGGGAAAGAGTGTAGAGCAAAAATTTTATGATCTCTCCCTTTTATGAATGCATTAATTGCCTCGTTAAAAACTTTAAGCCGGAGGTGGTGGGTCCTCCCACTTACGTGTCCCCCAAGTTTACTCGCCCGGCTACCAGCCATACGGTGTTCCTAGGACACCAAAAAAAAAAAAAAAAAACCTGTGGGAAAAAAAAACTGAACAGAAAGAAAAAAAAAAGTGCAATGCATAGTTCATAATATCTCCCTCTCAATTGAGCCATATAGCCACCGTTGGGGCTAATCAATCTTGCATCTTGTGAACTCACCACATACCAATGCTGTAATGCATAGTTCATAATATCTCTCCATCAATTGAGCCATACAACCACTTCTGGGGTTAATTAATCTTGCACCTGAGTTATAGAGTCAAATAAATATTATATAAGGTTCATAAGCATTTCATAACCATATGAAAGAACAATAAAAAAAAAAAAAAAGTAATACATTTAAAGCGAAACAACTAAAAAGAAATTATTAGAATCATAAAATTCGAAGTTCAAATTATCATCCACCAATCTGATGCCTCATCAAAGTAATCAAAGTCCTTAAAGAAATTAGAGGCATCCAAGGATGCATTTGCTACTTCAGGAGCATGAGGGTGGGAAATATTGTTGGTTTCAACAGCGGTTATGGCTATAGGATTGATTTTAATGGTATGAGAGTCACCACGCTTGCCCGTATTTTTGAAAGATGCTTGGTATAGGTCAACAAAGTACTTTGGTGTACGATAAGTACGTGACTGGTGCCCAATTATGCCACAGCGATGACAAATACTTTCATTAATTACCTTCTTTGGTTTTTTTTTTTTTTGCCATGATTTAGGCCAAAGTCAGATTTCTTAGGGCGGTTAAATTTCTTACCATCCCTTTTAGGATTATATTCTCGCTTACGCTTATAGCCTTTAAAATGACCGGTATTTTTCTCAAAGTTAGCATGTGTTTCAAACAATGCTTTTGAGCTAGATGGTCTAAGATCATGATTTTTGAGCAGCAATTCATTAGTTTGCTCGGCAAAGTGAGGAGCATAGAAATTAATTCAGAATATGTGACAACCGACGTTGTCGGTATTGCTGTTACAATACAATATTCGAAATATGGAAGGTGGAGAAATTTTTCTCTAACAATTCCGCATCAATGAGTTTGATACCACATAACTTAAACCGAGAAATAATATCAAATAAAGCAGAATTATAGTCGACACTAATTTAAAATCTTGTAGTCTGAGATTTTATTAGTCATATTGTGCTTGAGGGAGGATAACAGTCTTGGTATGATCATACCTATCCTTCAACCTCCTCCACAGATTCGAGGGTCTCGAACGGATAAATATTGAGTTTGTAGGCTTTCATGCAAATGACAGCGAATAGAAATTAGCACATTTGCTTTATCTTTTCATTTGAGGTTTCATCCTCTGTAATTGCATTAGCAAGACCTTACTCTTGGAGATTCATTTCCTTATCAAGGCACCAGGATAGATAATTCTTTCCACTCACTTCCAAGATGTGAAATTTGGGCTTTTCAATATTTACCATAATTATTGCAAAAATAAATCTTTATTAATTAAAATAATTTCTAAATATCCACCGCCACTTCAGGAGCAGGAGGATACTTTTAGATTTGAAATTTAGCTTTAGGTCAAGAAAAATAAAAATGAAGAATTGATAGAAGAAGATGAAGTATAAGTTGATTAATAAAAAGAAAACACCTACCTTGCAAAAATTACTTACTCAGTCAATAGATCTTCGTGCTGATAACGTGTTGTAAAATATTGTGTAGAAAATATGTAATAGAGAGACTAAAGAAATTAAGAAAAGAAAGTAGGTAAACACCAAAGATAGTAGAGAAAGTCAGAGGAAAAGATTTTATTTCCAATGACTGTTATGTCTACAACAAAACTAAGTTTCTATTTATAGGAAAATAATAATGCACTTATCATTAATATCAATATATCGAATGATACATGTATTGGATAGAGAGATGAACGTTCATTATATAAGGAAATATATTTATAATGTATGATACAAATGATTCAAATAAATACATTAGACAAGATGAATATAATGAATATTCATTCATGTATTTCATAAAAATTTCGATTTATTGCCCGACTTATTACCCGCGTTTATTTTATTTATTTATTTTTTTTTGTAAAAGTAATAAAATATATTGAGCTATGGACAATATACAAAATGGCGCCAAAAACTTGCACTCTAAATGTTATAGCAGAATGAGTGTAAGGGAGCTGAAGAAAAGCCTCGAGGGCAACAACACAAAAGGAGAAGGCGAAATAAGCCTAGACAAAACAGAGCCAACCTAAAACAAACGACCGAACCTCGGCCAGCAGAAAAGAAGAACGAAGAACGGAGAGCCTAAGGAGGCAAAAGCAATAAAGCAAGACGAAGACAGCAAATGAGGCAAAAGCTCCTAACCAAAAACCAAGGGATCAAAGCCCCAATTTCTCTAAAGTCTCTTATTTCTTGAGGAAGGTGGAACATTGCTAAAAGTGATAACTTTATCTTTGATGACTTTGATGAGGTGATTCTTCAAAGCCGAGATCACCACAGCTTCACCTCGAAAGATAATGCTATTTCTCTTCTTACAAATCAAATGGCACAGGGCACCGAACGAAAAGGTGCGATACAGTGGAAGAAGTCCTTACCGGCTAGGAATTTCAGCGCCCAATTGAGAGTCTCCTTCCAAGGTCTAATTTGCCAAGGGAGGTTGCAGCTGGTAGCCCAGAAGTAAGCTAGTGTTGCTGAGGTTGGACATTGAAGGAACAAATGATTAATAGAATCGGGTAAGGCATTGCAAAAGCACGACGTATAATCAATTCTTCCGTACGAATGGAGGAGCGCCCGAGTAGGGAGGCAGTTTTTAGTGATCAACCAAAGATTGAATTGGAACCGAGAGGCAATAGCATTATCCCAAACAAGAGACGCCCACGAAACACGATCCTTTTTGGATTTGATGATGTTCCAAGCAGAAGCCACCAAGAATGTACCAGAAGAATCACCCCACCAGGTGAAACGATCACAGGTCATAGAAGGAGTAGGTAACATAAGACCCCACCTCTCCAGAAAATTTTTCAGCATACATCTCGTAGGGGAGAAAAGATCTGCCACCATTGCATAGCTAGGAAGGTTTATACTATCCATGAAAGAGTTGGGTATATTACCCGCGTTTATTATGTGATACTTGCTCGTTAAAATGTTACCACAACGGTCTTACGTAAGAAACAGAAAAATCTGGTGATTCCATATTTGCATATCTCAATTTTATATTACCCAATTAATTCTGATGTATTGCTTGATTTATTATCCGCATTTATTATGTGATACTTGCTCATTAATATGTTATCGCAATAGTCTTTATGGAAGATGTCGACAAAGTAGGAAACGGAAAGATCTAGTTATTTTATAGTTGTGGATTCTAATTTTATATTTCCCAATTAATTCTGATTTATCGATCGGTTTATTACCCGTGTTTATTATGTGATACTTGCCCGTTAATATATTACCACAATAGTTTTGATAAAAGACGTCGGCAATGTAAGAAACAGAAAGATCTGGTGATTCCATATTTGCAAATCCCAATTTTATATTTCCCAATTAATTTTGATTTATTGCCCGATTCGTTACCCGCGTTTATTATGTGATACTTACTTGTTAATATGTTACCACAATAGTCTTGATGGAAGACGTTAGCAACATAAAAAATGGAAAGATATGGTGATTCTATATTTATAGATCTAAATTTTATATTTCCCAATCAATTCCGATTTATTACCCATATTTATTACATGATACTTGCCCATTAATATGTTACCACAATGGTCTTGATAGAAGATGTCGGCAACGTAAGAAATGGAAAGATTAGGTGATTCTATATTTGTAGATCCCAATTTTATATTTCCCAATTAAATCCGATTTATTACCCGATTTATTATCCGCGTTTATTATGTGATACTTGTCCGTTAATATGTTACCACAATGATTTTGATAGAAGACGTATGCAACGTAATAAATGGAAAGATCTGGTGATTCCATATTTGCATATCCCAATTTTATATTACCCAATTAATTTCGATTAACGTAAGAAACGGAAAAATTTGGTGATTCCATATTTGCAAATCCCAAATTTATATTTCCCAATTAATTCCGATTTATTGCCCTATTTATTACGTGATACTTGCTCGTTAATATGTTATTATAATGGTCTTACGTAAGAAATGGAAAGATCTTGTGATTCCATATTTGCAGATCCCAATTTTATGTTTCCCAATTAATTCCGATTTATTGCGCTATTTATTACTTGATACTTGCCTATTAATATGTTATTACAACAGTCTTACGTAAGAAACGGAAAGATTTGGTGATTCCATATTTGCATATCCCAATTTTATATTACCCAATTAATTTCGATTTATTACCCGCGTTTATTACGTGATATTTACCCGTTAATATGTTAACATAACGGTCTTGATGGAAGACGTCGGCAATGTAAGAAACGGAAAGATATAGTGATTTCATATTTGCCGATCCCAATTTTATATTTCCCAATTACTTCCGATTTATTGTCCGATTTATTATCCGCATTTATAACGTGATACTTGCCTGTTAATATGTTACCACAACGGTCTTAATGGAAGATGTCGGAACATAAGAAATGGAAAGATCTGGTGATTCCATATTTGCAAATCCCAATTTTATATTTCCCAATTATTGCTGATTTATTATCCACATTTATTACGCGATACTTGCCCGTTAATATGTTACTACCGTTGGAGAAATCTTTCCAGAATATTTTGAAGCCGACAAAACGTTTCTATCGGTCTAGTCTGGATATTTGCAGACCGTCTGTTTAAAGTTTGAAGACTTTCGATCACCGGACTCAGCACTCAAGACTCAAGACTAAAGACTCAAGACTATTCTTATTGACAGCCTTTCGATCCAAAGTCGAAGGAAATCCAGAGCCGAAGTATATGGTTGAGGATTTAATCCTATTCTCTGTAGAAGATCTCTTGGTTGGATAAATATAACGGATTCTTTTATTCGTATCTAGATCGATTGAAGATCCGATGGTTGACGAAATATTCTTGGAAGGTTCTATTCTTGGAAACCAAGATCCTAATTGTATGGGCGAACAGGATTGATGGGCTATCGTCGGGTTCCTTTTATAGCTCGAATGATCTTCCTAATTGATTCCGTCCACTATAAACCACGTGTTCAATTCTCTCTTTCATTTACTCAGTCTTACATTGATTATTATTTGTCGCAAATCCTTCAACTGTCTAAGTATTGTGCAATTATCAAGAAAAATCTTTTATATACCTATTTACCCCCTCTAGGTACTTGTACTAGCTATATCAATTGGTATCAGAGCTCGTGTTCTTACTTTATTTGAAGTGTTTTACTTCAGAGTTAAAGATCCATGGCTAGTATGCTAGCACCAGGGCTGGTGGAAGGGCAAAGTAATACCAGACCACCCTACTTTGATGGAAAAGATTACAACATCTGGAAGAACAAGATGAAAGCTTTCCTACTATCAAAGGATCCTTTGGAATTGGACGTTGTGGAAAGAGGAATCACTCCTACTGCTGCATCGGTCTCTGAAAGAGGGAAAGAAATTGTTGAGACTAGCGGAATGACTCAAGAAGAGATAAATAAGAGACAAGCACTCGATGCAAAAGCAATTTACTCTTTATATTGTGCTTTGTCACCAATTGAATATAACAGAATATCTTCTTGTGTTACAGCAAAAGAAGTATGGGACAGATTACATATTACCTATGAAGGAACATATTGAGTGAAGGAGACCAGAATTAACATTCTCCTCGGTCAATATGAAGCCTTCAAAATGAAACCAGGAGAATCTATAACTGACATGTTTAGTCGTTTTACAGATATTGTCAATGGTCTTGAGAACCAAGGACAAAAAATTTCTGATCCCATGAAGGTGAACAAGCTACTGCGTGGACTCTCCAAGGATTGGAATCATATAAAGACTTCAATAAGAGAGACGCAAATAATTATGTCACTATCTGTCGACGAGCTGATTGGAACTTTTCAATCTTATGAAGTGGAACGAATTAATGAAGACGAAGATCCAAGAGGTAAGAAATCCATTACATTAAAATCAAATGATGATTCTGATTATACAGATTTTAAAGATGATATGGACGATAAGAAGCTTGCTCTCATGATAAGAAGATTCAGAAAACTGAATAGAAAAGGAAGAAGGTTCAACTCAAAGAAACAAAGTTTCCAAAGACAGCAGACCAAGTCTGTTAATGATGAGGAACCAAACAAAGATGTAGTCGCCGAATGTAAGAAAAAGGGACACATCGGACCCAACTGTCCTCTTCTTCGAAGAAGAAAAGAGGAAAAGCTAAGAAGTTTCAAAAGCTCTCAAAGCCGAAACCCGGAGTGATACGAGTGTGAAGAAAGTGATAATAAATATTCCAACATATGTTTGATGGCACATTCAGACTCGGACTCGGTTCGGATCGGACTCGAGACAGTGAATTTGAGGTAAGTGATTTTAAAATTCCTGTCAAAGTCTCTAAATACATTGATGAACTGTGTTTTAGTCTTAAGACTTCTCTCAAAAGAATTTCCGAACTTAAAAAGGAAAACTCAGTTCTAAAACAAAAGGAAAACATTTTAGAAGAAAGAGTTAAAAGTTTAGACTTGAATGTTTCTACTCTTAAAGAAAAAGAAGATAATCTTTTGAAAGAAAATGCTTTTTAAAAACCGACTTATCAAATATTTCAAAGAAATTTTTGATAGGATCCGAAAAACTTGAAAAAGTTCTTTCGGTTCAAAGACCTTACTTCAATAAGTCTGGTCTAGGTATGACATCGAAACAATTCCCTTGATTGATTTTCCTAAAGTAAAAGAAAGAATTAAGAAAAGACCGTCGAGAGAGGCTTACAAAAATCATTTCAAGAAAGTTTTTGTAAAGTCTGTAGGTTGAAATGCTCTCGGGTGTTCAAAGTGTAACAGTTAGGATCACTTTGAAAAATAGTGTCCTATGGTTTGGAAGCCTGTTAAGAAAGTATGGCCTAATAATGTTTATCCTACTAACACCAAAGGACCCAAGAAAATTTGGGTACCAAAGAAAGCTTGAGACTCTCTTTAAATGCAGGGTCTCCGTCAAGAAAAAGGTAAAGTGGTATCTTGACAAATGGATGTTCAAGACATATGACAGAGACTCAAATTGCTTCATAAAGCTTATTCAAGTGAATGGTGGAAAAGTTTCATTTGGAGGAAACGGCAAAGGAAGTATTGTGGGATATGGAACTGTGAAAATTGGAAATCTCACAATAAGCAATGTTTCTCTAGTGGAAGGACTCAACTATAATCTCCTCAGCATTAGCCAATTGTGTGATACTGGTTTCAAGATCTCCTTTCAAGAAGGAATATGCTCTGGAATCAGTAAAGACTCTACTCAATCTTTCATGGGTCGAAGACATGGAAATATCTACCTCTTAGACATGAAACTAAATGAATCGCAATGCCTAATCTCAATTCAAGATGAAGCAAGCTTATGGCACAGAAAGCTTGGTCATGTCAACATGAAGCAATTAGCAAAAATCTCATCAAAACAGCTTGTTCGAGGTCTACCCAAATTATCATACCAAAAGTCCGATCCATGCACACCATGTATTCTCGGGAAAGCGGGTAAGAAATTCATTTAAACCAATAAATCATGTCTCTACTAATCATGTACTACGGTTGCTGCATATGGATCTCTTCGGACCAACCGAACCCAGTATTGGAGGTAAGAAATATTGCCTAGTAATTGTGGACGATTACTCCCGTTTTACTTGGGTATATTTCCTTGCAAGTAAGTCGAAACCTTCTCGTATTTTGAAAAATTGCTAAAAAGGTTCAAAATGAAAAATGATGTGTTATCTCAAGTATAAGAACAGATCATGGAGGTGAATTTGAAAATCAAGATTTTACAAAATTGCGTGATGAATCTGGATTTAAGCATGTGTTCTCCTCTCCATATACTCCTCAGCAAAATGGAGTTGTGGAAAGAAAGAATAGATCTCTTCAAGAAATTGCTAAAACTCTTTTAATTGAAAGTAAAATTTCTTCACGATTTTGGGTTGAAGCTGTTTCAACAGCATGCTATATCATCAATAGAGTCTTCGTAAGACCTATTCTAGAGAAAACCCCTTATGAGTTATTCAAAGGTAAGAAGCCCATTGTTTCATACTTTCATGTGTTCAGTTGCAAATGCTTTATATTGAAAAATGCAAAAGATCGAGTTGGTAAGTTTGAAGAAAGATCAGATGAAGGCATCTTCCTTGGATATTCTACATCAAGCAAAGCCTACGAGTCTATAACAAGAAGAGCCGATGCCCGTGGAGGAGTCAATGAATGTCAAATTTCAAGACTCTACGCAAGATGAATCCAGTCGAGACTCGCATGAAGAGTCTCGAACTGCTCCTGCACCTTCCAAAGCTTACAACTCAAGAAGTATATCGACTGAAGACCAGCATCAAGATGTTCATGAAGATTCAAATAAAGAAAGAGATCATCATTCGGACAAATCAACCAAGAATCGGAAGCATAAGTCCAGTCATCCCAAAGATCTCATTATCGGCGAAATTAATGAAGGAATTCGTACAAGATCCAAAAGACGTGAAGAGTCTAGTGCTGTGGCTCTCATTTCTGAAATTGAACAAAAAAGCATAGAAGAAGCTTTATCGATGAAAGCTGGATCGAAGCTATGCAAGAAGAGCTCAGACAGTTCAACATTAATGATGTCTAGGAATTGACATCTAAACCAAAAAGTAAAACTGTTATTGGAGCCAAATGGGTGTTCAGAAATAAGATGAATGAAAAAAGAAAAGTCGTACGAAACAAAGCAAGACTCGTGGCCAAAGGATAGACGCAAGAAGAAGGAATAGACTATGATGAGACTTACGCTCCGTAGCAAGGTTAGAAGCTATTCGACTATTACTTGCATTTGCTTGTTATAAAAATTTCAGGTTATTCCAAATGGACATCAAAAGTGCGTTCCTAAATGGATTTATCCATGAGGAAGTTTATGTGGAACAACCACCTGGTTTGAAGACCCAAAGAAGCCGACTCGTCTTTAGACTGAAAAATGCATTGTATGGTTTAAAGCAAGCACCTCGAGCTTGGTACGACGTACTAAGTAAGTTCTTATTACAGAATGGTTTTGTCAAAGGTAAAGTAGATATTACTTTATTTATCAAAAAGGAAAACAAAAGCTTTTTACTTGTTCAAATATATGTGGATGATATTATTTTTGGATCCTCTAATGAAAGTCTATGCAAGAAATTTTCTAAGTCTATGCGAGAATGAGTTTGAAATGAGTATAATGGGAGAATTAACATTCTTTCTTGGTCTTCAAGTAAAGCAATTGAAGGAAGAAACTTTCATTTACCAAGAAAAATATGCTAATGATCTTGTCAAAAGGTTTGGATTGGAAAATTGCAAAAAGACTGATATACCAATGTCAAGTTCTTTGAAGATAGACAAAGATGAAGAAGGGAAGAAAGTTGATCAAAAGCTGTACAGAGCATCATTTTGTTGAGTGTTTGCATCTGTGTTAGGTTTCAATCGGATCCTAGAGAATCCCATCTCGGTGCTGCAAAACGTATCATTAAATACATTGCTTCATCTTCAAGCATCGGTCTTTGGTATCCTAAGAAGGGAGACTTTAATCTTCCGGATATTCGACGCGATCTGGCCGGTTGCGAGTCGATAGAAAGAGTACTTCAGAACTTGCCGCTTGCTTGGAAGCAGGATGTGTCTTGGTTTTCAAGGAAATAAAGCACTATAGCTCTCTCAACAACGAAGCAGTATGTAGCTCTTGGAAACTGCTGTTCGCAAATTCTATGGATAAAACAACAGCTACAAGACTTTGGGATTGAAGACTCATGCACAAAAATCAGATGTGACAACACCAGCGCAATCAATCTCACCAAAAATCCAATCCTTCATTCAAGAGCAAAGCATATAGAGATTCGACATCACTTCATTAGAGATCATATTCAAAATGGAGAAATCTCGATTCAATTTTTTGATTCAAAAAGTCAACTAGCGGATATATTCACAAAGCCTTTGGAGAAAAATCAATTCGATTTTATCCGTTCCAGACTCAACATTTTGAAGCTTGAAGAAGTTAAAGTCTAGAGACTCTCCAACCCTAAGACTCTAAACTCTCGGACTCTAAATCCTCGATTTAGACATTCATGGCTATAGACTGTAAGTTGCTATTTTATCTAAACTCGAAAAGGTACGATCTTTCGTTCAGTTATTTTATAGTCTCCGTGAAAAACGAAATCTTGTCTTTTCAAAAGGATTAATTTTGGCAGTTAATGATTTTAAAAAGAAGTGTTCGTACACTTTTCTTGTGCCGATTGAACTTTCCTTTTCAAAACTGAGTTATATATATACAGTTTTCTTTTTCACCAAATCTTCAAAACCCTAAAAGGCATTCTCCTCCCAATCCGGTTTCTACTTCGTGTTCATCTTCGAGAAAGTTGTCATTTTTTCTTGGGAAAGCAAGTAAAGGAATCTTTCAACGACAAGGAAGGATGTCTTCTTCGAGGAAGTCTTCAAGAATCGCGAACAGGGGACCACAGAGAATGAAGGAGGGACCTACCATTTTGATCTCACCGAAGAGGAAGAATTATCGAGTCGAACGAGCCCGATTCACTCTCCACCACGCCACTCAACGCCATCTACCCCACAAGGTGCGGGTCAACAACCGGAGGAAGAGATAATCAAGGACGCAGACCCGTAAGAGTCCAAAAACTCTCTTTTATTTACAAACTCTACTGTGCGTTGAAAAATACTGGGACTTCGTTGAACTACGTGAATGATTTTCTTAAAGATAAGAATTATGAGAATGAGTATATCTTTCTGAGAAAAATGGAGGATTTGGGAATTGCTCCCAAGGGAAAGGCCGAGGAAGCACTTGCGAACATTCCAAGTGACCCTCGTATGTCGGGACCAAATTCGGCGACGGGAACGATGATGATAAAATATTCAGTGATTTTCAACCTAGAATGGATGTTGCTGCGAAGGTGAAGGGAAAGAGAATGGAGTTGTTTAAATCGAAGGAACAGGAGAATCTGTTCTTCAGACTGCTGAAACGAGGGGTGATAAACCCTAGGAGTGTTGATTTCGATTTCTTGGATGCCGTTAATGTGAACTTAAGGGAGAAGTTCAATCTGCTTCAACTTGAGCAATTTTGCACCGATACCACGTACGGTTATGCGCAATTGACAGCATACTTCTATTCGAATCTCAGCTTTTAGATGCGAATAGAAAATGCATTCGTGTTCGAGACCGGGACTATGTGGTAGACGTGGACATGTTGGTGGACATAATTGGAGTTGAACGAGGATGTTATCAACCAATCAAAGTCTCGGTTGCCCGTGCCTCAATGGAACTTGTCAAAGATAGAGATATAGAGGGAAGAATCATCTATTCAAGGATGCGTGCCATCAATATTGTGCTGCACAAAATTGTGATCAATTGCATCAGGCCCAAGTCTACATCAAAGACTGATGTGTCTAATTCCGAGGCAAAATTGATGTACGCAATCAACTCAAGGAAGAAGTTCTCTCTCCCTCACACTATTCTCTTTCACATGTATAGAGCAATGTCGAAGGACAAGGGATAATTGCCTTACCCAGTGTCCGTGACCAAGATCTTCGAGACACATGAATATTGAACCGCCACATACACTTTGTGTTCGACCGTGCGATAAGATGGTGGTAGGTTTGAAGATGTTGACGAAGATGCGTCCGAAAGAACTTTCCAAGGCAATGGAGAAATTCGAGTGAAGACTCCATGACCGTCTACTTCAAAGAGAAAAGGGAAGGAGGCCATTGGTGCCCTATCCAAAAAGAAGAGAACTCTCATCTTGGAGGATGAAGATGAGGAGGAAGATCTCACAATCTCTCGCCTTGATAAGAACCGGACGTTTTGTACCTCAATCGACGGAACTTCGAAGAAATAGAGAGAAGAAGAGGAGCAAGCCAAGAATAGAGGAGAAGAAGAGCAGCGAGAGAAGGAGAAAGAAGTCAAGAAGAAGGAGAAGAAGAGAAAGAAAAGTCTGCATCTGAATGCTGGAGAGAAGGGGAATCAAGATACGTAAGAGCATGATCATCACTCTTCCCCTTTTGATGTCCTAGAGACAGGGGAGTTGGCGAGCAAGAAAGGTCCACACCTCATGCTGCCAATAGTGAAGGTCTAAGACAATCTCCAGCAGATCCGAAGAGTTTCGGGCTTCTCAATTGCCTCGAAGAAGAACACGATACGTCAACACCAAATCTGCAAGATTATACGAAGCGCCATCGTCTGCATTCACTCCATCTGAGAAAGCAAATGCAAGTACATAGACGGACAATTCAGCAGATTTTCGTCGTATTCTTGATGTTCTTTTGGAAATACGGGGCCAAATCTATGCTCGGACTGTGAGAATCAAACCATAAAGAATGCTGGACAAGCATCTTCGGTTACCCTGGAGGACAAAATGAAAGACCTCGCTCTACAACTTCAAGCCAATGCCAAAGGAGAGGAGGTAGCTCAACTAAGGAAAGACTTGAAGAGGCTAGAAGGCATAGTCCAGTCCATGGGAGATTTCCAGATCGTACGCATTCCCAATCAGACCTGACTCATTTCTCACCTTTTTTTAATGATGACAAAAATGGGGAGAAGCAATTTGAACTAACCAATTTGATGAAACTTTAAACTTTCACTTTAAATTTGTTTTTGTGGTTATGTTTGTTTTTGAGTATGACTTGAGTGAACTTGGGTGTGAACTTGAATTTGACTAAATTGGCTGTTGATTTTGATGCTTGATTGTTTGCATTTATATCAAGTGTTGTCATATGGTATTACTCATGAAAGACTAACCAATTTTCTGTGGATGCAGAGTCCGGTTGTTTTATTAATCTTTATGAGATAGCCATATTGCTTGAGAAATGTTTTTGCAGGTCAAAATGGTTCAAATCTAAAGGAAAGTTTTGTCACCATCAAAAAGGGGGAGATTGTTGGAGAAATCTTTCCAGAATATTTTGAAACCGACAAAACGTTTCTATCGTCTAGTCCGGATATTTGCAGACCATCTGTTTAAAGTCCGAAGACTTTCGATCACCAGATTTAGCACTCAAGACTCAAGACTTAAAACTCAAGACTATTCTCATTGACAGTCTTTTCGATCCAAAGGTGTCGAAGGAAATCCAGAGCCGAAGTATATGGTTGAGGATTTAATCCTATCCTCTGGAGAAGATCTCTTGGTTGGATAAATATAACGGATTCTTTTATGCGTATCTAGATCGATTGAAGATCTGATGGTCGACGAAATATTCTTGGAAGGTTCTATTCTTGGAAACTAAGATCCTGATTGTATGGGCGAACAGGATTGATGGGCTATCGTCAGGTTCCTTTTATAGCTCGAATGATCTTCCTAATTGATTCCGTCCAACGGGTAGATTGGAGGAATTCCTTTGGTAAGTGCCAACGGGTATGATGGCATAAAGGAGTATAAAAGGAAGACGTTCTAGTTGTTTTAGAAAAGTGATCGATAGAGAAATTCCAGAGTCTGAAGCACCTTGATTATTAGTCGATACAGTTTGAGCGAAATTGTATACACAGAAAGTGTCTATACTTGGTGATACCTTGAGCGAGTGTGGTAGATCATCTACACCTAGAAATCAAGGAAGATCAACGCTGTAACATCTCTTTGTTCATAGTGGAATCCAGCCAATTGGCTGTTAGTGCAGAAGAGTGACGTAGGCTTGAATCAAGCCGAACCATTATAAACCGCTTGTTCAATTCTCTCTTTCATTTACTCAGTCTTACGTTGATTATTATTTGTCGCAAATCCTTCAACTGTCTAAGTATTGTGCAATTATCAAGAAAAATCTTTTATATACCTATTCACCCCTCTCTAGGTACTCGTACTAGCTATATCAACTACAACAGTCTTGATAGAAGACGTGGGCAACGTAATAAACGAAAGATCTAATGATTCAATATTTGCAGATCCCAATTTTATATTTCCAAAATTAATTAAAATTATGCATTATCTCCATTTGATCGTACAAATTCTTGATTTATCTTTGATTGATTATAATTGATATTACATTTCAAGTTATATTAAAGAGTCATCTTATAAAGATTATAAGTAGGCTAATATATTCTTCATTATTAAATAGAGAGAAATTATACATTCTCTCTTCCCCCATTTTTTTTTTGGTAAGGGCTCTCTTCCCCATATTTTTATCATGGTGCCAATTAGGAAAAGAGCCCAACTACATCTTCTCATTTGAGGGCCCTTTCCTTAAAACACTAGCCAAGCAACTCGACTGAACTACTTCTCGACAAACTGCTTCTCGTCAAAACCTTCGCAGCTTCCTCATCATCAACTACGCCAAACAAAATGATCCCCTAGAAGATTGTCCACCAAAGATGCTTGGGTTTGTTAAGGGAACCTCCGCAGCCATCATGTAATGAGAAAAAGATAATGGAATGGCAAAGAATCAACTTCAAAAATATTGTTGAACAGTTGATAGGGGCAATGTGGTGCTTTGGGGGTAGTGCTGGAGAAACTAAGGCAATGAAACAATGCCAAATAGACTTGTTAACTAAAGGTGCGTTTGGTAACTATTTGAACATAAATAATTTTTTTTTTTTTTTTTTTGTTCCCGAGAATAATTTTTGAATATAAGAACGTGCTTGGTAACTGTAAAAATCTTATATTCCAAGAATAGAAATGCATTTAATAAACTTGTATAATTTTGTTATTTCTTTTAGTTTTAAATATTTTTATTATATATATTTTTTTTTTTTTTCTTCTTTATTTTTTTTTTTCCTTCTTCCTCCTTTGTGGCCAATTGTCAGCCACGGCGGCGGCGGCGACCAGTTGAGCAAGGTTTGGCATGCTCACTATAGCCTTGCCGGGCCACCGCGAGAGCCAACGAGCTTGTCGAAGCCTTGCTAGGCCACCGGCGAGGCATGGCCTCGCCATGGGGCTGGGAGGCTTGGTGTCACCGGGGGTCGCGAGGCTCCGGTGAGGTTGCCGGCCATGGCCGAGGCCGACGACCGACTAAAAGGAAGAAGAAGGAAAGAAAAGAGAAGAAAAAAAGTAATAGAGAAAAATTATTTATTTGAATTGTTTTCGGGAACAAAAAAACTACTTTTTTCATTGTTTCCGGGAACAAAAAAACTACTTTTTTATACTTCTTATTTCTATTCTAAATCTGTTTCCGAGAACAAAAATTTTACCAAACACATTTTTTTTTTGTTCTCCGAAACAAAAGAACATAAATTTTTATTTCGAGAAACAAAAACACGTTTTAACAAATAGGCCCTAAGACCGAAAATAGTGAAACTAATTAATGATTGTTCAAACAAGAAACTCCGAACAAAATCTGTCCGGGACATCAAAATAGTTTTTCACCATTGATGATATCCCTTATCACAGATGGCCGAACGTCTTGAGGAATTCCATACTTGGTTGAATACTCAAGCCATCACCAACCATGATATGAATGATGTCCTTTTTAATTTTGTTACAAGATTCACGGGCAGTCTTAAACTTTGGTGGAAATCAGTGACCGAACAAGACCAAATCCATTTCCTTTGTTCACCTGATTTTAGTCATGCCATCACCCTTTTATACCACTTCTTTGTTGGAAAGCCTACTGATCTCATTAAGATAAAAAGGAGAGAATTCTTTGAAAGAAAGTGCTACTCTCTCCATAAAAAAGATCTTGATAAGCACTATCAAGAAATGCTTAAACTCTTCTACCAGGTTAGAGCTGATCCAAATCTAAAGCGTGTCTACCTTACGTCTATCTCCAAGGAGTTATCTTAGATGGTTGAAAGGTCTTTCCTTGGAAAACAAAGAAGAATACAGGAGATTCCATTGGGAGAAATCCAACAAGAAATCCATTTGTGCCTTGAAGAATTGTGCCTAAAGCGTCAAATGGTCCGAACCTACATCACAAATGACAGAGAACTAGAGACAGCTTGTTCTCGTCGAAACTAAAGATCAAATGCTCTAAACGTGACTGTGATAGTACTTGTGATAAAGTTTCTTGGAAAAAGAAGCACTTTAAGAAGTTCTGGATGAAGAAATCCAAACATGGCCACAAGAACTTCCGAAGAAAGAAGAAATGGTGATACCTACACGAAAGGAAAGATTGCACGTGGCCATAAAAAATCAAATTGATGCTTCATCTGCAACTATAAAGGACATTTTGCAAAAAATTGTCCCCAAGCAAGAAAAGGTTAGAATCATCTAATTCATCATATTGAGAATGAGAATGGTATTTCTCTTATAACAACAATGGATTGTGGCAGCAATTCTTTCTCTTTTCCTCTTTCTTTCCTTACTCGGTCCAATTCTTTGAGATGACTTCGCATTTCTACCACACTCATTTCCTTTCTATAAGGATCTGGTGTGATGTTGGCAAAGATGGACGTCTGGGGTGGTGGAGGCAGATATTCTGTCCGCGGGGATTGGAAATGGATTGAACTGGTTGAACCTTCCTTCTTCAAGAATCTGGATCTGCCGTTTGAGTTTTTCTATTTCCGGCTTAGGGCTCTCTAGATAATGATACCCTAGATGTTGTCCTGATTCCAAGGCATGAAGCCTCTTTTGGAACTCGAAAGCATCTTCTTAGTGGTATCATCATACTTTCGAAGATCTTGTTGCACATATCCAATTATGGAATTGATTGCTTTGAACGCATTGTTTTGTGCCAATAGAGTCTCGATTGCCAATTTAGGATAGCTTCAAAGAAAGGGAGTCATTTTCTATCTTCTATGTTCGTCTACATCGGTGGGGGCAGGTATCTTAGGAACATGATGGTATCTCGCCTTGTGGATCTATAAACTCTTCCGGAGCAGGAAAAAAAGAGTTTAGGACTTTCTCAAACAAGGGGAGGAAAGTCTGTATCATGGAACATAGCAATGGAAGAAGTGGATGGTGTTTCGTTGGAACCTCAAGTGGGTAGGAGTGCTTCTTGGCCCACTTTAAGATTGGCTTATAAAACGGGAGAGAGAGCTTATTTTTTTCTTAGGAGGAGATGGTGGAGGTAATTTTGATGGATATGGTGAAACTTGGGGTGTAGTACTGAACTCTAGTGGTGGAGGTGGTGCATAAGAGACCATGAAGTGGTATTTATCACATTCACCAAGAGTGTCAATGGAGGGGTCTCCGTTTAAGTATCTTTGATACACCTTATCCTTTGGCATTTTCCGTCGAGGTGGAGGTCTTGCAAAAGGATCTACCTCATCAGAAGAGTTTGTACAATAGGAACATTGGCAAAAATGATCCCAAAAGCAATGACCATATTGGTCTTTATAGTAATGGACAGGGTGTCCATCACTGTTGAAGTGTCGAACAAGCTTTTTTGGATCTGGTTCAGAAATTGATTCGGGAACGCATGGTTCAATCATGAAGAGGGTTTGGAAGATAGATGGACTTTCTTCCTTTTCCTTGCCATATTTGATGGAAATAGTTCCATCTTTTTTTCAAACAAATTCAGAGTCTGTAGACTGGAAAGGCTTGTTATGCTGGTGTAGCTTTTCATAGTTGGTGATCTAAGTCTCTAGAAGGAGCTTGGCCAACGTATCCTTTGGGATCTGTCTAGGAACATGGATGCAAGATGCCTGATCATTTTGCATGGAGATAAACAAAGCATCTTCATTACCATTGTTGAAGTTTAGATCAAGAGCATGGTTCTGCACTCGATAAACCATCTAGTAATGTAGAGTTGCAGCTACAGAGTCAACAGTTTGAGGAGCTCCAATGAGCTGAACTTATACTTTGTACTGATGCAAGCATGCCATGGTCTAAGGAATTCTAAACTCTAGGTTCTCAGCAAGACTGTCATTCTGGATTTGCTAAATAATCTCATGAGGATATTTTCAACTTGGCAAATCTTTGATCTTCTCAATCTTATATTTCACGCCATGATTGAGTATATGAAAAGCAGGCCTTTTGATGTACATGTTGATTTCGGCTAATGCTTTTGGCCTTGACAAGAAGTCAGCAAGCACATTCTTCTTTTCAGGAATATGTTTGGTTTCAAAAGAGTAATTTGAAAATCATTCAGCTCATCGAAGCAGTTGAGAATTTGGAATCTGTTTTCGTTTAAACTTGGTCATCTGAGGGACATATGTCATATCTAACTCTACCAGGAAGTGATGGCCGATGAGATTGAATTCAAACTTTTTTATTCCATTTTTTACTGCCAGGATTTCTTTAAAAGTGAATAGTAGCTTACTACAGTGAAATTGTACGGACTCAGCAGTCTTGTCCGTCACGAGCATTGTAATCATAGTCGGAGTCATTTGAGTTGTATCTTTGTTGCTAGGCAATGTTCATCATACTTTTGCTCAAGTGCTTCAAAATCTTCTAGTGATAGAATCTGGTTGAGCCGACGAGATGAGGATGTTGAGGCTTTTACGTGAGCTCGGTGGGATGCTTCTTCTTCAGCCCGGTTTGTGTTGCCATCTTCTGTAGTGTCGGCGGGAATATTTGGCATGCTTGGCTAAGGCTAGTTGGACGGCTGTGCATAGAAAGATGTATCTATACTTTGAGATAAGGACGAAGGTCCTGAATCATAGGGATCTCAGTCCACCAAATAAATAGTGCAAGTTAAATCGAGTAATTTTGACGAATGTCTTTTGACTTTGGTTATCCGTGCAATAATTACTATGCACGCGTCTCGTTCAAGAATGAAGATTGTGGCTAGAAGGAAGCGTGCAGCCGCAAGAGGAAAAGTCCAAAATTGCTGCCTCCATTTAATGCAAATGGAAGCTCACTGTCTTTTGTTTTATTCGGCTGAAGTGTGAAGGGAAGGACTTCTTCGAGAAAGCTTGGGAGTTAGCGTACATTAAGAAAAGCGCAATGATGGGCATTCATTACAAGGGTCAAAGAAAGAGGAAAGGAGGGTTTGTTCATCCATTCTCTTCTCTCTTTTAATGCATGCACATGCATGCATGTCCATGAATTATGGTGGGCTTGCTTTGTCTTTTCCTTTATACGTAGAAAACTTCTGCGTGCTGAAAAGAGAGTACCGGACATTGGACAAGAATTGCGCGCCAAGTTCTTTGCTAGCCGAGAAGGCACCCAGTTATTTCGGTGATTGAGAGAGAGGGCTTTGAGATTATAGAAGAGTGCAAAGAGTCCTTCTTGTGAGAGATTTGCACATTTAATTCCTTGAGTAAGGTTTCACTCAAAATTATGAGAAATTAAACACTATGAGTTATTGGATGTAATTGAGACTTAAAAAGTACTGAATGAATATTTGAGTGCTTGAGTGATTCTAATTTTCGTTGTCTCTCTTATTTTTATAGTGAAATTTTGTGCTACTCTCTCCGTGAACATATGTTCTAATATTTAGATCGGACTATATAAATTCAGTGCCCGATTTCCTTTCCTTCATTCTGTAACTTTATCCGATTCGTTTATCTATATTTATGATAATATTAACAGAGAAGGATTATGGATGATCGAGAAAAATGGGGGACGACGATCATGGAGGTAGCTGAAAGAAAACATCATTGTGATGCTGGGAAAGCTCCCAATCAAGAGAGAAGCTCTTATAGAGGAGAAAGAACGCTACCTATGCCTACCTTCCGAACAAAAAAACTTGATACCTCATTCTTTTTAGAATATAAACACCGGCTAGAAAGTTAATATATAAAGAAGTCTCGAACTTTTAAAAAAAAAAAGATATATAATTAAGTTCTACAATTTCTCAAATTGATGTAATCAAGTTTTTCGTTAATTTCGTGATTAACAAAAAAAAACCTTTTTATTACTTTTCAGGATAGGTGCCACATGGAAAAAGAAAAAACATAAAAGAACAAGGATTTAAAAATAAAATAAAAAGGATACAAATCTAAAGCCACTCCTCTCGGCCACCGGCCACCACCGCCTGGGGCCATGGTCGCTCCAGCTTCACTAAGCTCGTAGCCACGGCCGACATGGGGTGCTTGAGTCATCAAGCTTGGCTATTACCACTATTAATATCTGACCTGAGCATCAACAGGCCTGCGTCTGAACTTTCGACGGCCTCACTTCACCATCTCTCTTCGACTCCCCACGTTCACTCTCAGATTTCCCACTACAAGGCTAAAACGCTTCCTATTAAATCGTCTTCTCTCGCAAAGGTCGCAAATCTATCATCTTCCGTTTGGCTCATCAGTTTCAAGCTCACATTACTGTGCTGGTACCGGTGGTCATCAGAAAACAAGTCTGATCACAGTTTGTTGATGCGATTGATGATTGAGATTCTCTTAGCTTTTCGTTTTTCCTGAAATTTTCCCCGTTTTGATGTTGGTTTTGGTTTTCCTTCAAAGAATATGAGAACATATAGATTGGAGTTGATGAGAGATAAATGAGAAAATCACACAAATGATCTCTAAACTTTGATCTGATATGCAATGTGGCCCTTAAATTTATAATTTATTTAATGCAATTCATGAAATTTAACATAAATTGTAATGTAATCACTGAACTTTTAAATTATTCAATTTGATTAGTCAACTTTTTACATGGTTTAAGAACCAAATCGAATTTCAACCCAAAAAACAGAAACCAAATCGAACATCTATCAAAAAATTAAAAATTTCAATAATTTTGTATTTGGTCAAAATCTTGGCTAATTTGTCGAAGTGGGTAGCTCGAGGAAACCATAGATCATGGGACAAAGAGTTTCTACCTCACTTTGAAAGTATTACGACATTAAAAAAATACAAGAAAATGTATCTTTGTTTCTTTCAAAGATTTCAAAGTGCTGGGTTTCGAGTCTAGAGACTCCGAGGTTCTAGACTCGAGGTTTCACATAGCATTTAACAACCAAACCATAAATAAAAACACGCCTCATCTTCATCCGCGACAAATGGGGACGGGCATTCAAAATCCTCCCCACTCCTTTCCTCGCGAGTTCTCTCCTCGGTCTCTCTCCGTTTTTTTCTGTTTTTGTTCTTCTCGCTTCCCACTAGTTCCCCGTCCACACTCAACTACTCCCTATTTTCTTTTTTTAATTCTTTTCATTTCCCACTTTTTCTTTTACCAATCCAATGTTCTTCTGATGCAAATGACAGCACATGCAGAGAAACAGAGGAGAAACATCGTTTGGCAGGGGAGGGGGACAAGAATGCATAAAAAGCACTCCACGTACTTGAGAATAACAAAAATAATCAACGATTGGACTGCAATGAGATCATCTTCGTGATTAAAGAATTGAAACATTCGTAAATGTGACACATTTATCTTTTATCAAGGTTCCATCAGATGAAGTCAAAACAATGTTACTTTTGTTTCACTTATGCCGCGTCAACATTGTTTGCTTTTCAACGTCCATGTAGGCAGATTTTTTATGGTTCTCATTAAACAAATCTTGATGGAGGGTAAATGCAACACATATGTATAAGTTTGAGATTTTTTGTATTACAGAAAAATTTATGATAAATATGTCATGGTGGGGATAGTTTGGGGTTTTTGATAACTTTTGCCCTAAAAAATGGTTATTAATTGAGGTAGATCACTAATTTTCGTGGTAAATTACACCTTCTAAAGAAAAGTTGTAGAAGAATATTTTACAACTAAATTTACTATTAATGAGATCAACTATGCGTGTCAAATGAAATTTACCATTGTTTAGATAATTTACTGGTAATAGGAAAAGAAAAATATTGTTAACTTCATTAGATGACTTTTCTTTTTGGGGGTGGACTATTACGAATTATTGGATCTATAGAACTTACAACGACAAAAAGAAAATTACGTTCTGATAAAGAAAAGTTACGAAATGATATGTAATAGGTTAATTTATATTAATTTAAAAATCACACAGTTCATGGAAAGCGTAGGCCACCATCAATTAGCCGGAGTCGTTCCCCTTTTCTCTTACCCAACCGTGTAGAAGTATCCTTCAAATGATATCTCTGATTCCACATTTATGAAAGTAGATATTTTGACAAAGCCTAATTCCGATAAGAAAAATATGAATTTAAAAAACACATCATTGTTCAGCTTACTTTTAATATAGAAATAACGCAATGTCTTACGATGATGAATATGAACTTGACATGGGTTTACGATCTGAAGTTGACACGTGAGTATATTTTAAGACTAGTTAATATGATGTATTCAGCGATTTTCACCTATAATATGTGGAAATTTGTCACTAAACTAAGGGGGATTCACTAGAATGTGAAATCCGATTATTAATTCGATAATTGCCTAATTGGGATTTTGGTACATCGATATGGACACTCTTGTCACCAACTACTTAGGTATCACTAAACTCGCACATTCCTTCTATTTAACGTTTGAGGTTGGAATTAGCACTATAATAGGAATTAGTTAGATGCTCAAAGCACTTCGAACACATTATTGTCGCTTGTAGGCCCCAAAAGGAGAAATTGTATGATTCCATCATGTTCGGTTTAGTCAAATCTGAAGCAGCAATATTTGATTTTAGCATCTATATTTGCACTGAGGTCGGTGAGAATATTCGTATTTATTTTTTACTGCAAAATCAACCTAGCTAGCGTGAGACATTGGAGACAGGTCAAGCATTGCGATTTCTGACCTTTTTTTCTACAATGTAAATCCAACCATGTGCATTCTTCAGGTGAGTCGACCCACCGATACCTGATCAGTCAAGCATTGTGATTCCAGGTCTTTTTCGTCAAAATAAATGGACTGGAGCTGGAATCATAGAAGTAGAAAGAAGGATAAATTGCTTTGTAGGAGGTTGTTCATTTCCTGGCTTGCAGTTTTGTGATGATCATAGTGAATCCAAATCTCACCTATTTTGAAGTGCGGTTGTTCTCATTGGATTTGGTTTCGCATTCTGCAAATGTAATTCATTCATTGAAGCATTGGTAATTGATATGTTGAACTATCTTGGTTGACGCAGACTCCTAAGAGAAGGGATTTTCGTTGGTGTTTCTTGGAACTACTTTGGAGGCGTCGCATTAATCAGTGGAGGGCCAGAACACCAAGCTGCATTCAATCTCTGCCTCTCGTTGATGCTGTGATTCAAACTGTGAGATTCACAGTCAATCACCGCTTCAAAGGATGTTGGGACCGTCGAGGTAGAATCACCTTTGAGTTGCATTTGAAATTATGTGCTATGGAGAAATTACTTTTGAACCTCTAGATCAATGTCGTCCATTATGCAGCAGCAATCGTTGATGATTTAGATTTTAAGAGTGTGTGCATATGTTGGATGTGTAACATTCTAGTACATTTTGATCATAGAATTTGAACTTTTTGCTTCTTGGTCCTTGATGTAATCAGTTCATGTTGATCAATATAAAGTCAATTTACTATGGAATAAATTTTCATTTGCAGATAATTAGCGATGTTTACCATGTATATCTGAGTTGATTGCAATGATGCATATGTGCACCTTCTTTTCTGGAAATGAAGTGTATTTGGTGTTCCTCAACTTAAGAGAATCTTTAGAGGATATAAAAAAGCCCCAATTACAAAATATTTTCGACAAAAGAAGGCTAGCTCACAAGAATAGGAATCGTTTTCATTACACTAGCAATTATATGGCTCCGTTTGCTCCTGTAGTTTCAAGGAAATTCATTCTAGCAAACACCTCCCATTTTAATCGAGAAACCTCCACCAAATTCAACATAGAAATTCATAATCTAACAGGTCATGAAACTCAGACCCCACAACCATATCAAAGCTATGAGACCCTAAGCATCACATCCCCTTGATCTGAGGACAGTGTTTAGATCTCCTCGGCAGAAGCGTAATAATCAGATGATGTGGAGCGTAGTAATCAGATGATGTGGATTGATTGTTGTTCTTGCTACTGTCATCCCATGGGCATGGCCGTGGGGATTCAGATCATGCCCACTGGCAACTTTTGCTCATGATTCACTAATAGAAAGTTGAAGATAGGGTCGGTGTTGTCGTCGTCTTGTTCGGCAATGAGAATAGTGTTGAAACTTTGGGGGATGGAGGAGCCCTAGCGCTTGGTGAGTCCAAGATGAGTGAGGGGGATTTGAGGATCAAGTTCTCATAAGTAGGGGTGAACGGTTTCAAGTTCAGTATGAGTTTCATTTAAAACATGGAACTTACCCATCAAAACAAGTTTCTTATTTTTTGGAACTTAAAATATACCTTACATACCCTATAACCCGAATCTATCTTGTCGCAGATTCCATGATTGGTCCCAGGGTCTACTAGGTTCCATGTGTATTATTAATTAAATGATTGCAGTATTACCACTTGTTGCTACAATCAATTAACCACAAATTATATTTAGACACGTGAAAACTATAAAACATTAATAGAATAAAAGTCTCAGTCGTAAAATGGAAGCTCAAACTAGTGATTTCATATTATACACTCATAATTGGATGCTATGAAATATCGTAGGATCACACGAAGACATAAATAAAGAAAAATACAAAAACTCGTTTTCCAAGTTTCACTTATCTAGAATTTGGAATTTACCCATTGAAACAGGTTCTCCAATATTTAGGATTTGAAACCTATTGCACATACCTTAGAACTTGAAATTATATAGATTCCCACCGGTCCAATTCTTAGGTTCCAAGTTTCAAGTTTTACCCTAACACCATGTTCACCCCTACTTGCAAGTGTGGTGGCATTGGTATATAGTCTTGTAGACGGGCGGGTCACCCTTTATCTTCTGGACCTGGTTGGTCGCTTGACACCCTTGGTCGAATTTATGAGAGCACCCGTAGTAGTTCCTACAGACATAGCTTTAATCACAAGCAATAACACATTTTCCTTAATTGTTCATCATGAGAGAAGCATAATTAATTTAGCCAGGTCAATAGATGGATGTGTTTCTTATTGTGAGATTTTTGTGGATGACTACTAACTATTTCAAAAGCTTAAGCTATTAAATATATGCATGATTTATTATTTAAATATTCTCATACTTATTAATTTGAAGCCATGATTTTTGTAAAGATTCCCACATATTATTTGTTTTAGACATCAAGCAATAATAGATTTCTTTCTACTTCATAATTTTTTTCTCCTATATATGAGAGATTAATTAAAACGGATAAATCATTTGTGAAGTACCTTGGGAACTCCGACTTGAGAATCGCTTCTTGAGCGTATTTCCTCCATGAGTACCCATCGTACACAAATTCGTGGTCGTCCAATCTTGTCCATGTATTCGAAGTCCCTCTACAGAAAAATGAGTAATTCCCAATTCATGTTAGAATTATTAAGATTTATGTATAAATCTTAACAAATAACAAAACAAATAAAAATATAATTGAAAAATTAATGAAAATAAGAGCATCATTTGTGAGGTACCTAGGTAACTCGAACTTGAAAATTAAATTCTAGTCCAATCTTGTCCATTTATCCGAAGTCTTTCTGCACAAAAATGAGTAATTTTACATTTTTTTGTTACAATTACTTAGACCAATATAGATAATTTAGCTCCATATAAAACCTCTTTCATCCTATGTTCCATGTAAAATTTCTTTTATCCGGGCTATATCCATTTTATATCTAATTTTGTCATGTTTTAAGTAGATAGCAAATACAGGATATGATAAATTTTGATTTTATTAAACTACTAAACGCAGAAGGAGATCTTCACAGAGTCATGTGATTTCTTCCCAGAAAGAAGGACGTGCGGACCCCTCAAGTGCCTTAACTTTGCCCAAAGGGACACTTAAGTGCCATAACTTACGAAAGGTACACTTAAGTGCCAAAATCGGAGTAAAAGGGATCACTTGAGTGCCAATCCGGCCAAAATCCGGCCAAAACTCCAACGTGGCGTTTTTCCGGCGAAGCGGCCAAAACGGCGCCGTTTTGCACGTTGACGTGGCCAAAACGACGTCGTTTCGACGACGTGGAACAAAATAAATAATTAAATAATTAAATTAAATTTAAAATTAAATTTAGTTAAAATATTTTAAAAAATGATATTTAAAAATTAAAAAAACTTTAAAAAAATTAAAAAAAAAAAAAAAGGAACAGGGGAGGCGGCTGAGGATCAGCCCTCAGCCGCCGTCGCTAGGGCTGAGCGCGGTTCCCGGGTTACCCGGGAACCGGAACCGAACCGGAGGAGGGTCCGGTTCGGTTCCCGGTTCCAAGGGGACCGGTTCCGGTTCCGGTTCCTTTTTCTAGGAACCGGAACCGAACCGGAACCGGTCCTGGAACCGAACCGGAACCGATTTCGAACCGGAACCTGTTTGAACCGAACCTGTTTTGGAACCGGAACCGAACCGGTTACTTAGGGTAGAAAAAACTCGACCTTGGATGTTCTAGTGACTTGTATGTGATGTTCTAGTTGAATTTTGGCTTCGGCCTCTAAATGAAAGTTGTAAAGAACTTCTTGGAGTATAACATACTCAAATTTGGGACAAAACAAATAAGTATAAGTGGGTGAAATCGTTATTCTTTGGAAAGACTGGATCTGGAGATTTTGGGACCGACCCTTGATGAATGCATGGACTGTAAGGCAACCTTTTTGTCAAAATTTCACTTCGGTTTCTTAACAAAAGTTGTAAAGGACATCCTGAGGTACCACATATAAAAAATTTAGAGAAAAAAACAAGAATAGGTAGGTGAAATCGTGGTCCTTTGGAGATGGTTAGATCTGGAATTACGGTACTACGAACAGGGATTTTAACTGTCCATATTTAATTATCTAGGACGAATTTGACTTCGATGTTTTCATGAAGTATCTAACTTATGGTCTTGGCTATCACATAGTCGAATTTCATAATTTTTAAAGGTCATTTGGGTATTTAATCGGAAATGTTTCTAAAACTGTGCAATCTGATGTGTTCGGATCTTGTAAGTTGCAATGTGTGGATTATATCATTTTGTATGAGGTTCTTTTGGAAATGTGTTCTGCATGAAATATCTCTCTTCATTTCTTCCCTACAACATATTTAAATATCGTAATTTTTTTAGTTCATTTGCCTATTTAACCAAAATTTTTTCAAAAACTGTGCAAGTAGAGAATAGGAAAAGTAAATCGATTTTATCTTTTAATCCAGAACGAATTGGACTACAATTTCTTCATGAAACTTGTACCTCTAGGTCTTAAATACAACGTGTCCAAATTTCAGAATTTTCTGAGTTCATTTAAGGGTTTAATCGAAATTGTTTTCAAAACTTGTACTTCTAGACATTCTTGTTCTAGTGGTGTTTTATTTCTACTTTCTAGTTTGCTATTTGTTTTGAAATTTCTAATTATATTATATTATTGTTGTGCAATGCGAAGTTAATGTATCAAGATAACATGTCAATGGGAAGTTACCTTGTAGTATACACATACATTATAGTTTTTTTGGTAACGTGCACATACGTTAAATTTTTTTTTTTAGTAACGTGCATGCACGTTATAGTTTTTTTTTGGTAACGTACGCATACGTTATATTTTTTTTGGTAACGTGCGCATATGTTATAGTTTTTTTTTTTGGTAACGTACGCGTACGTTATAGTTTTTTTGGTAACGTGCGCGTACGTTATAGTTTTTTCGGTAACGTGCGCGTATGTTATAATTCAAATCTGAAAATAACAAAAAAAAAAAAAAAAAAAAAAAGGAACCTGTTGGAACTGGAACCGACCCGGAACCCGTGACGGGGTAGGTTCCAGGTTCTCGGTTCCCACGGGGGTTCCGGGTTCCTCATTTTGAGGAACCTGTACTGCAGGGTAGGTTCCGGGTTCTAGACGGAACCGAACCGGAACCCGGAACCGCTCACCCCTAGCCGTCGCCGCCCCCCGCCGCCGGGAAGAGCCGGCGACGGCGGGGAGGGTCGACCGGGGTCGCCGGGCCTCGGCCGGGGCCGGCGACCCGGCCGAGCCGGCGGCGAGGGCTCGCGAGCCCGCCGCTGCGGATCCGGGCGAGGCTCGCGGCCCTCGCCGCTGGATCTGGGCGAGGGCCGCGAGCCCTCGCCGCTAGATCTGGGGGCGCGCGGCCCTCGCCGATGACTGGCGAGGGCTGCGACCCTCGCCCTGATCGGGGCGAGGGCTCACGAGCCCTCGCCGCCCGGTCGGCCGGGGTCGCCGCCCCGGCCGAGGCCCGCGACCCCGGCCGACCCTCCCCGCCGTCGCCGGCCCTTCCGTGGCGGCGGGCGGCGGCGGCGGGAGGGCGATCCTCGGCCCGCCTCCCCCATTCCCTTTTTTTTTTTTTAATTTTTTAAAGTTTTTAAATTATTATTTTTTAAAATATTTTAAATAAATTTAATTTTAAAATTATTATTTTAAACTAATTTTAATTTTAAAATTAATTTAATTAATTTTTTAATTTTCTTTTTTGCCACGTCAGCCCAAAACGACGCCATTTTGGCCACGTCGAGTGCAAAACGGCGTCGTTTTGGGCGCACTCGCCGGAAAAATGCCACGTTGGCGTTTTGGCCGGATTTTGGCCGGAGTGGCACTTAAGTGATCCGTTTTTTTTCGAATGTGGCACTTAAGTGTACCTTTCGTAAGTTATGGCACTTAAGTGTTCCTTTAGCCAAAGTTATGGCACTTGAAGCGTTCTTTTGCCCAGAAAGAAGCTTCATATTTTTTTTCATTGTGTTAAACACTACTTAAATCGATAAATTACTTTCGGACAAAGTCAAAAGTAAAAAAAAAAAAAAAAAAAAAAGGACCTTAATTGCCTCGGGACCGGGGTACTAGTGCTCTCCTCATCAGAGTCCTCGAACCTGACGCAGGATTTGGTGGGGACCTCGTCGGACTCGGCCATCCCCAATAAGGATAGGCTGTTGGCGAACGACTCCTTGAGGTCTTCGAGCAGATCTTCTGCAGACGAGGGCAGCTGTGTGTTATTGCCAGCTTGGGAGTGAGCGTTGAGCAGGTCTAGGAGCGTCTCCACGGACTTCTGGGCTCGGAGGATCTCCTGGATCATGCGGTTGCGGCTTGTGGAGAGGTTCTGAGGCCAAGCGAAACGCTCCATTGATGTAAATGTACTTGCCAAAAAAAAACTTACATATGTTATTATAATTGCGGGAAACTTCATTTAAATAGATAAATTACTTTTTAGACAAAGTCAAAAGTAAAAAACGCGAATTTTGGCCCTTGCTTACCTTGGGATCGGAGGCTTGATGCTTTCACTTCCCTCCGAGACCTCGGCCCTGACACAGGCGTTGGTCGGGAGCTGCAAGACCTCGTCGGACTCAGCGCTCATCGATTCAGATATGGAGTTGCCAAACGACCTGAGGACGTTGAAGAACAGATCTTCCGCGAACAGGGGCTGCCCTGTGTTATTGCCAGTTTGAGAGTGAGCGTCGAAAAGATCTCTGAGCTTCTTCGTGGGATTATGGTCATGGAGGAGATCCTGGATCGCGTGCTTGCGGCTTGAGGAGAGGTTCTCAGGCCAAGCGAAACGCTCCATCGATGGGACAGGTGTTGGGCTTTGCTGGGCGACGAGGGAGAAAAACGAAGAGAGAGAGAGCGAGAGAAGCTTTTTGACGAGGACAAAAGTGCTCCGGGCCGTGCGGCAAAGAGGCAAGGAAGATTGGGAGGAGGGTTGTGCGAAAATTCCGCCTCTCCTGGGATCTAGAAAACAATGAGTACCTTGTCTTATCAGTACATCTTATCAGTACTATCATATATCGATGGGAGCGGATGGTTTAATTTTCTCAAATGTTATGTATGTGACTCAAAATTATAATTATGAAGCCTAATGAGATCGTTACATAATATTTGTTATTTTGCTTTATTAATGTTGTTAGAAATAATTGCAAAACAATTAAGCGACTTCCCAATTTATTTGATCGAGTCCCAAACCTTCCTTAGAAAGTGCAATCGAATCTTAAATTTTTAATTAACTCTTAATCATTTATTGAAAAATTACAATTAAGTCCAAAAATTTAAATTGAAAAGTAGAAAATTCCTTAATGACACATGGGCAATTTCAAGCATTTCATTTTAAGGAATTTGATGGCATTCTCATGTGTGTGTGACTGTAAATCAGATAGAACCTAAGAAATCAAACGTGTTCACCATTTCAGCATGACTTCCCAGAAACCAACAAAGATGGTTCGGCCATTGGGACACCAGCAAACTTCCAAGGCAACAAGACGAGACCACCAAAATCACTTGGAGCTGAATCGCAGCCAGAGTAGAGAATGGAAAAATCCGTACCTTATGAAGGACTTCCCCTTGGTGCTGGTCGTGGCATTAGGAGCTATCAAAGAAGGTGGGATCGCAGACCTCGGAGCACGGAGGCCTTCACTGCCTGCATGGAAGAAGAAGGCGTTGGAGCGGGAGGTGAAAGCTTCATTGAAGTAGTCGTGGACGGAAGAATCGACGGTGACGATCGAATCGCATAAGCAAACTAGAGCTACCGAGAAGAAGAAGAAAAGCCCTAACCGGCGCTTGGCTCTGCAGGATTCTCTCTCTCTCTCTCTCTCTCTCTCTCTCTCTCTCTCTCTCTCTCTCTCTCTCTCTCTCTCTATGTGAGCAAAATGGGCTTTGACAAGTGAACTAATCACGGAACTGAGATGCTTCCTTTTTCTTATTAAAATTTCTGAAAAAGAAGGGAGTTTCTACTTTCCCAATGAGTAAAGAATATTTTACTACTAGTAGCATAAAAAATTTGTTATCAACTTAGGTAGATTTTTCATTTTCATGGAAAATTACGAACCATGTGATTGAAAGAACTTATGACTATCTAAGGAAAACTATGCCAATGTCAAATGAAAGTTACGATCCATTAGGTAATTTATTAATTAATTGAAAAAGAGACATACTATTAACTTAGGTAGCTTATTAGTTTTTCCGGACAATTACAAATCATAGAATCTATATTATCTGTGATGACAAAAGAAAAATTATATTTTATAAAGAAGGTTACAAAATGATACAAGACGGATAAGTTGCTGCTATGAACAAAAATTATGAATTTTAAAGGAAGATTATTGTCAATTAGCCAAAAACATTCTCCTTTTTTCTTATGTCACTGTATAGTAGGACCTCGAAAACATATTTGTAGTTCTGCACTAAGATTAAATATAATCATGTTAGGTTACATAGTTATTTGTCCAAATGACATCAGTCTTTTCTAGCATTTTTATGAAAATAGATTTTAATGTTTAATACAATATGAGTCTAAGAAACATCTTGTTTTGGCTTGATTTAATGATAATTATAATTTTTGAAGATGATGATCTGACATGGATTTATAATTTGAATTTGATACTGGAAAGTAAATTCTAACCCTTGTTAATATGATGCATTCAGAGATTTTAACACTCACAATATGTCGAAA
The DNA here is from genome assembly GCA_014182585.1 of Eucalyptus coolabah. Classification (NCBI taxonomy): domain Eukaryota; kingdom Viridiplantae; phylum Streptophyta; class Magnoliopsida; order Myrtales; family Myrtaceae; genus Eucalyptus; species Eucalyptus coolabah. The sequence continues at coordinate 11,488,620 of CM024620.1, read as the reverse complement.
TGGGGAATACATACAATATGACATACTTCTTATCAGTTCAATAATTTGCATAACAGGGACTTCTGTACATTGACATTGACGCTCTTCTGATGCATTCAGAGATTTTAACACTCACTATATGTCGAGTTTTGTTATCAAACTAATGGGGAATACATAGAATATGAGATATTTTTCACTGGTTCGATAAGTGCATAACTGGGACTTTTGTACATTGACATTGACACTCTTCTAATCTTTGTTCTCTACTTTGCGTTGAATGGAAGCCCACTAGCTGAGCCAACGATGGGCTTTGACTAGAGATCCACGTACGACAAGCAAACTTAGCCCGTGTTGGATTTTTTAACTTCTAATTGTGATATTTTAGTCATAACATGTCAACAACTACTTAGGTATCACTAAACTTCCACATTCCTTCAATTTAATGTTTGCGGGGATGGATTTAGCACTATAATAGAAATTAGTTAGATGTGTAAAGAGCTCTGAACACATTATTATAACTTGTCGGCATAAAAAGGAGAAATTGTATGATTCTATCATGTTCGGTTTCGTCAAATTTGAATCGGCAACATTCATTAGCATCTATGTATTGCATGAGGATCTATATTTTGCATAAGGTCGGTGAAAATATTTACATTTATTTGGTGAATACAAATTCAACCTAGATAGCGTGAAACATTGGAGACCGGTCAAGCATGTGGTGGGTCAAGCATTGTGATTCCAAGTCTTTTTCGTCAAATTAGGACTGGAGCTGGTATTGTTAGAAGCAGAAAGAAGGATTAATTGCTTCAGATTGTTCATTCCTGGCTTGCAGTTTTGTGATGATCATGGTGAATCCAAAACTCAACTTTTTTCAAGTGCAGTGGTTCTCATCGAATTCACATTTTGCAGATGCATTTCATTCATCGAAGCATTGACAACTGGAATGTTAAACTGTCTTGGTTGAAGCAGACCGCTAACGGAAGTGATTTTCGTGACTATTAGTTGAAGTTACTTTGGAGTTGCTAAGTTTATCAGTGGAGAGCCAGGAGCTCCAAGTTGCATTCAGTCTCTTCCTCTTGTTGATGCTGTGATTAAAACTGTGAGATTCACGGTCAAACACTGCTTTGATGGATGTAAGGACCGTCCAAGTAGACTCACCTCTAAAGTTGTATTTGAGATTATGTACTGCGGACAAGTGTTTCAATGAAGGAGAGCTTTCTTATATATTTATGGACCTCTGGATCAGGGGTGTCCATTATGCAACAGCTATAGTTGTTGGTTTAGATTTTAAAATGGTGTGTATATGTTAGATATGTAATGCTCTAGTATATTTTAATCATAGAACATTTTGTTTCTTGGCCCTCGATGTAATCAATTCATGTTAATCAATATAGAGTCAGTAAGCTGCAGAATACATTTTCATTTGCAGATAATTAGCGAAGTTTACTGTGTAAGTTTGAGTTGATTAAAAATGCATATTTGCACCTTCTTTTCTGAAAGTCAAGTGTATTCGGTGCTCCTCAAGGACTCAAACTGAGGGAATCTTTAGAAGAGATTGTTAGGAAATAATAATAAGGGTAAAGTAGTCAATACTTAATCTTAAGAGGGTTACTAGGGTTTCTTATATATATATATATATATTGTATGTATTCTTGTAATCTTTTCAGATTAAGTGAATACAATACACAGAATACTCTCTCTTTCAACATGGTATCAGAGCAAGGTCATCAACGCAGCGCGCTTCTCTTCTACACAGCAGATCAGAGAGGACGCCCGTTCTTTAAGGTCTGAATTCCAGATCTATCGTGTCCTCAATCATCTCTAACACCGGTGCCAATTTTGTCTCTCTCGGTCTCCATCACTTTTTTCATCTTTGACCCGCACCGATGAACCCTGCATCGGCATCCTCGTCGTCACACGTCAATCGCTGAAGCCCATCCAGCAAAATCGCTTATCCTCGACGGCAAGTAAGCTTAGCGGTTTGTCCTGTGCAGCAAAATCACTGCCGAGGGCCCTCCCTCTCATCACAGAAAAAATTTGGTCGGGGTTAGCGCGCATTATCTATTTTTTACTTATCAAGGTGTGGGGGATAGACAAGTGTCGAGCACCGCTGATAAGGCAAGGGACGCGTGGTCCTTTCGTCCAGAGTCCTCGGCAAGAAGGTTGGATGCGTGTTCTAGACCACAAACCAACGGGTCACCCTCTCGAGGCTTCCTATGGAGTTGGGAGACTTCAAGCAGCGCGTCTTCGGAGACACAAGGAAGGAGTCGCACCTGGCAGTTCGTCTTCTTAAGTTGGTGCACTCAGATTCAGGTTCCTTCCTTCATCACCAGCATTGAAACTCATTGGTGACATCCCAAGGACCTATCTTTTCTAATCATCAGTCGTGCTCAGTTATTGTTCTTGTTCAAGGTTCATGAATTCATGCAAAAGCCAATCGTGTCTGAGTTGATCTCCATAATTGTGAATGTAGCGCATTGCTTTGGTGTTAGTCTAGTCTTGAATACATGCTCGCTGTCCAGTATACCTTTATAGATTTTCACTGGAGTATATCCCTTCTTGGAGTGCTGGTTGGTATGTGCATCGTAATTTTTCAAGAGTTGGATGGTTTTCATAATCTTTGAAGTGCTGGTTGGTATGATTTTATGGCCTCTCAATAGAGTATATTGACATAGTGGTGGACCAGTTGAACCCTCGTTTTTGTTTGTTATTTTGTGGCTGATTACTGGAGTTAAGTGCTTGGTTATTGTGTCATTATTATTGGGTTTAGTCAATTATTGAGTTCAACCTATCTAGTTCATTGCATTATTGGAGTTCACTAACCGAGCACTTTGAGTTCAGTGGAGTTAATACTGATGGCTTCTGCACCATATATTGGTTTGACACATTTCCAATTGACATCTGTCAAGTTGGATGGCACTAACTATCCATCATGGTCTAAAGCTGTACAAGTTTATCTTACGTAACTAGACAGAATGATTATCTTACATCTACAATGCCCTTGGATAAGAGAAAAGTAGATGATTGGATTGCCGGAGATGCAATGATCCATACATTGTTATGGAATAGTATGGATCCGAAGATTAGCCCTCACTTCATTCAATGTAATTCTACTAAGGAAGTTTAGGATAAATGTGCTCTACTTTATTCTGGCCAAAATAATATGACATGAGTATGTGACACATGGGAGGCCCTATTTGATCTTCAGCGTGGAGATCAGTCTCTATCTGAATATTATGCTCGTTTCACTACACTTTGCCGACAACTAGATACTTATCTTCCCGCTTCCAATGATCCGAATGTATTAGTCAAACGCCAGGAGGATCTTCGAGTGATACTATTTCTTAAAGCACTAGGGCTTGAATATTCCTCCCTTCGTCAGTAGATTACGTCCGAAAGCTCCCTTCCTACAATTGATGAGGTTTTCTCTCGAGCCTTGCACTCGACACCTGCGACAAGATCTCAACCACAACTTTAGAGACAAGTGCCATGATTTCTCATGGCTCTAGTGGACGTGGCGCTTGTGGTCGTGGTTATCGAGGTCATGGACGTGGGTTTATTCAGAGTGGAAGTCATGGTGGTCGTGATAGAAGCATTGGTAGCCGCGGTTCTCATTATTGTAACCATTGTTGGAGGGCTGGACATACAGAAACTCACTGCTACACACTTCATCCAGAACTTCGACCCACTGTTGCTGCATTTGCTGAAGTGGAAGATTCTTCCTCACTAGTTCAACCAGATCCTAATATTGTGCAAAATACAAAAGATTTAGTTACATTGACACGTGCTGAATATGAGGCTTGGATTCGATCCCAACAAGTGACAGGAAATTTAGCTCCCACTGCCACTCTTGCACATGGCTCAAAAGGTAGTTCATCCTGTTTACTTTCTACGAGTGTCGACTCTGGATTATAGATTCCTGATCTACTCATCATATAGCTAGTAACTCTAAATTATTGTCTTCGTTACATTCCACACCTCTTAGGGTCTCCAACTTTGTTATATTAGCCGATGGTTCTGTTTCTCAAGTTACTGCTACTGAAAATGCCCATTTGAGTTCCTCCCTTTCTTTATCATCCGTCCTTCATCTCATCTCCATACAGTTTGATTTCTGTTAGTTCATTAACTAAAGAACTAAATTGTTCCGTAACCTTTTATGCTTCTCGTTATGTTTTTCAGGATCGAGGACTGGACAGATGATTGGTGGGGGACATGAATCAAATGGCCTATATTTTCTAGACAAGAAGGTGATAGCTGTAGTAGCTAGAAATCATACATGCACTGATGTATATTGGATGCATTGTCGTGCTGGTCATCCACCACTAAACATTCTTTGACGATTGTTTCCAACATCTGAGTTTGTGAGTACTTTTGAGTGTGAAGCTTGTCGATTTGGAAAACACCATACAGTCTCATTTCCTTCTTGCTTTTAGAGTCGTGTGTCTAGTCCCTTTGAGTTGGTTCATTAAGATGTATGGGGTCCGTGTCGTGTTTCGATACATCTGGTTTCCGGTGCTTTGTTACATTTGTGGATGACTTTTCCCGAATGACTTGGTTATTCTTAATAAAAGGTCGTAATGAGATTTTCATTGCTTTTGTCAATTCTATTTTGAGGTGTTGAATCAATTTAATACTTCTGTGAAAACCCTACAATCCGATAATGCCAAGGAGTATCTTGCCGTTGCCTCTGGTTTTCAATCTTTTCTTGATTCCCATGGGATTATTCATCAGGCTTCCTGCTTATATACACCACAACAAAATGGTGTAGCTGAACGTAAAAATCGTCATCTTCTTGACGTTGCTCGTTGTCTTCTTTTCACATGCATTTATCGAAAACTTTTTGGGGACATGCTGTTCTTACAGCTTGCTTCTTAATTAATCGACTTCCAACTTCCATTCTTCAAGGGGAGACACCTTTCTCCATTTTACATCCAAATCATCCTCACTTTGCATTACCTCTACGTGTCTTTGGATGTGTTTGTTTCATCAATTCTCTGACTCCAGGTCTTGATAAGTTGGCTACTTGTGCTACAAAGTGTGTCTTTGTTGGGTACTCTCGAACTCAGAAGGGCTATAAATGTTACGATCCTACTAGTCGTTGTGTGTTTGTATCGGCGGATGTGACATTTTTTGAGGACCAACCATACTATAATACTCAAACAGTCTCTACAGTGTCTTCTAACAATGACGAGTGTGTCTTACCCATTCCTCCACCAATCTCACTTCCTCCAGTATCGTCAATAGGATTTCAGTTTGCTGATAAAACTTACCATAGACAACGAACAACTCCCATTACAACAAGACGGCCATCATCGATTCATCTGATCCCTCATCAGTTGCTATGTCATCCTCTAATCTTGATCCTATTCCTGCTCCTGATCAACCCATTGCTACTAGAAAAGGTACACATTCTTGTGTTGGACGTCTGTCGATCGTTATACACTTTATTCTGGTTCGTTTGATTGTCTTCGAACTTGTTATCCTATTAGCAACTTTATGTCTTATGATCGTTTATCTCCTACCTTCTCTACTTTTGTATTGTCATTGTCCTCTGTTTCGTGCCTAGAAGTGTTACCGAAGCTCTTGCTCATCCTAGTTGGAGACAAGCCATGGAGGATGAAATGAAAGCACTTACGAGAATCGCACTTGGGAGCTCACTACCCTTCCTGTGAGAAAGCAACCTGTTGGTTGTCGTTGGGTTTTCACGATTAAGGTCCACCCCGATGGCACCATAGATCGATTAAAGGCACGATTGGTCGCCAAAGGATATACTCAAATATATGGTGTTGATTATACGATACTTTTTCTCCTGTAGCCAAAATTCTATATGTTCGTGTCTTTATTTCTCTTGCAACGGGTTTTGGATGATTTCTTCATCAATTAGATATCAAGAATGCGTCCTACATGGTGATTTGACTGAAGAGGTGTATATGGAGCAACCACCTGGATTTGTTGCTCGGGGGAGAATTTGGTATGTCATTTACATAAGGCATTATATAGACTCAAGCAATCTCCTCATGCCTGGTTTGGTAAGTTTAGTGATGCTGTTATCAAGTTTGGATTAAAGCGTTGTCAAGTAGACCATTCGGTATTCATTTCTATCTCCTTAGCTGGTTGTATTCTTCTAGTGGTATATGTGGATGATATTATTATTACTAGCAGTGATTCAAATGATATTCAACGACTTAAACTATTTCTGCATACACGGTTTAATACTAAGGATATGGGACGTTTGCGATATTTCATAGGTATTAAGGTTGCTTACTCACATACCGGTATAAATTTATCCCGAGAAAATATGTTCTTGACATTCTTGATGGAGTTGGACTTGTTGGAGCAAAACCAGTTGATATTCCTATGGAACCCAATGTGAAACTTGATGCGAAAGATGGAGAATTATTACATGACCCAATGAAATATCGGAGAGTAGTTGGTAAGTTGAATTATCTTATCGTCACGATACCTGATATATCTTTTGCTGTTAGTGTTGTAATTCAATTCATGGGTTCTCCTCAGACTACTCACTAGGATACTATGCTTGAATTATCAAATACTTGAAAGGATCACTAGGTAAAGGACTAATTTTTAAGAATTATGGCCATCTAGATACACAGGTTTTTCAGATGCAGATTGGGCTGGATGTTCTATCAGTAGGAGATCTACATTAGGTTATTGTGTATTTCTTGGGGGTAATTTAAATGCCTGGAAGAGCAAGAAAAACATGTGGTTTTGCAATCAAGTGCAGAAGCGAGAATATAGAGCAATGGCACATTTGACTGGTGAATTGCTCGATTGAAGATGTTATTGTCAGGAATTGGGATGTCAACATCAGAACCATCGATATTATATTGTGACAATCAATCAGCTATTCATATTGCAAATAATCTCGTCTTCCATGAGCGAACCAAGCACATTGAGGTTGATTGTCACTTTATACGAGAAAAAGTTCAGAAATGAGAAATCACTATTCAACATACAAGTACGGAGGATCAACTTGCAGATATTTTTACCAAGTCTTTGAGAGGAAATAGAGTGAATCTTTTATGTAACAAGTTGGGATTGTTTGATATCTACATCCCAACTTGAGGGGGAGTGTTAGGAAATAATAATAAGGGCAAAGTAGTCAATACTTAATCTTGAGAGGGTTACTAGGGTTTCTCATATATATATATATATTGTATGTATTCTTGTAATCTTTTTAGATTAAGTGAATACAATATACAGAATACTCTCTCTTTCAACAAATATGTAAAACCCACTAATTTCAAAAAAATTTTAGGCATCGTAATATTGTTTTTAGCCGTCGTAACCTACTTTTCTGAAAGTCAAGTGTATTCGGTGTATCGTTTTTCTCCTGAGCAAACCGCCGTATAGGATAAATATTTTAAGGAAACTCATTCCAGCAAACACCTCTCACATTAATCAACAAAACTACACCAAAATCAACATTGAAGTTCATAATCCGACAAATCATCAAACTCAGAACCCACAGTCATATCAAAACTGTGAGACCTAAAATTCACATCCCCTTGAACTGACGACAGGGCTTAGATCTCCCCGGCAGACTTGAATGCAGCATTAAACGGATGATGCGGATTGATTGTTGTTGCTGCTATTGTTGTCGGGGCGGTGGCCATGGGAGTTCAGATCATCCTTCCTGGGCAACTTTTGCTCACGATTCACCAATAGAAAGGGGAAGAAGATGGGGCAGTTGTTGCCATCGTCTTGTTCGCCAATGAGGCTAGTGTTGAAATTTTGGGGGACGGAGTTGTCCCTAGCGCTTGGAGAATCCAGGATGGGGGGGAGAAATCTGAGAATCTTCCAAGTGTGGAGGCCTTGGTATATGGTCCTGTAAAAGGGTGGGTCACCCGGTATCTTTTGGACCTGCTTGGTGCTCGACATCCCTGGTCGATCTTTTGAGCGCAACTGTAGTACTTGCTGCAAGTGCCCCCAAACACAGCTTTTGGGCAACTTTTGCTCATGATTTACTGAAAGAAAGTCGGAGAAGATGGGGCGGTTGTCGTCGTCGTCTTGTTCGGCAATGAGGCTAGTGTTGAAATTTTGGGGGATGGAGTCGTCCCTAGCGCTTGAAAAGTCCAGGAGGGGCGGGGGAAATTTGAGAATTTTGCAAGTGTGGAGGCCTTTGTATACGATCCTGTAAAGGGGTGGGTCATCCTGTATCTTTTGGACCTGCTTGGTCGCTTGACATCCCTGGTCGATCTTGTGAGCGCAACTGTAGTACTGGCTGCAAGTGCCCCACAAACGCAGCTTTAATCACAACCAGTAACAAAATTTGCTTGATTGTTCATCATGAGAGAAGCATAGATACATATTAGCCACGTTGACACAGAGATGCGTTTCTTATTTATTTTAAACATATCTTATTGTTAAGATCCCACATAATATTTGTTTTAGACATCAAGCAAGAATTGATTTCTCTCTACTTCATACAATATTTTTCTCAATTTATATATATGAGATATTTATGAAAATGTTTATCATCTGTGAAGCACCTGAGGAATTCGGCGTTGAGGATCTCTTTCTGACCATTTTTCCTACATTGGTGCCCGTTGTTGATTGAATTATGGTCCAGCCTTGACTGCATAATCGTAATCTTTCTGCAAAAAAATTGAGTGATTCCCAGTTCATGTTAGAATTATTAAGATCCTTGGGTATTTCTTATCTAATGAGAAAAGAAAGAAAATATATAAGAGAAACTCATGAAAATAACTTGTAGTTGATAATCGATTTCCGACTATATGTCTTCCATCGGTGCCCATCGTTGATCAAATCTTGGGCCAGTCTTGTCCATGTATCTGAAGTCTTTCTGCACAAAAATGAGTAATTTCCATTTCATGTTAGAATTACCTAGACCCACGTATATTTACCTCAATATAAAACCTCTTTCATCCTCTGTCCAATAACAAAATAAATGAAATAACCAAAAAAAAAAAAAAAAAAAAAAATTCTATTCTCAAGCTAGACAAGCTCATTATAATCCAATCATGATTTGTCTTGTCCCAAAATCATATGAACAGGAAAAGATCTTTTCATGTCTCATCTGTTTCCTAAATTTTGAGAGATCTTCACATTATTATTTCAAACATGCGATCCTCACATTATATGTAATTGTTCTTCCCAAAAAGAAACTTCATAGGCTATTTGAATTAAGCGAAACTCCACTTAAATAGATAATTAACTTTTCAGACAAAGTCAGCAAAACAAAACAACGAATTTTGGCCCTTAATTACCTCGAGACCGGGGTGTTGATACTCTCACTGTCCTCGGAGTCTTCGGACCTGATACAGGCGTTGGTCGGGACCTGCAAGACCTCGTAGGACTCAGAACCGCTCGACAGGGATTGGGTGTTGCTGAACGACCCAAGGATGTTGACGACCAGATCTTCCTCAAACAAGGACTGCCCTGTGTTATTGCCAGTTTGAGAGTGAGCATCGAAGAGACCTCTGAGCTTCTTTGCGGGATTCTGGCCATGAAGGAGCTCCTGGATCGCGTGCTTGCGGCTTGAGGAGAGATTCTGTGGCCAAGCGGAACGCTCCATTGATGAGAGAGGTCTTGTGCTTTGCTTCGTGACAGGGGAGTGAAAGTGGAGAGAGAAGAAAGGGGGGGGTGTGGGGTGTGGGGTGTGGGAGAAGGGGCGAACAAGTGACGAGGACAAAAGAGCTCAGAGTCATGAGCACGAGGCAAGGAAGATGAGCGGCAGGTGGTGCGAAAATTCCTCGTCCTGTGGGATCTAAAAAAAAATGAATATCTAGTCTTATTAGTATTGTTGTTGTAAGCATTGTTATCATATTCATATACCGAGGGGAGTGATGATTTAATTCTCTTAAATGTCATACTAGGCACGTGACCCAAATCATATTTATGAAGCCTAAGGAGATCGATATGTCATGTTGATTATTCTGTTTTATTAATATTGTTAGAAACAACTGGAATATAATTAAATTTGATGATTCTTTATATCTCTTAAAATTATGCATTATCTAAATTTGATTGTACATATTCTTGATTTATCTTGATTGATTATAATTGACATTATAATATCACGTTACATTAAATAGTCATCTTGTAAAGGTTATAAGTAGGCTAATGTATTCTTCATTATTAAATAGAGAGAAATTATGCAATTCTCTCTTCCACATATTTTTATCTTGGTGCCGACCGTGAAACGAGCCCAACTACATCTTCTCATTTGAAGGCCCCTTTCCTTAAAACATTAGCCAAGCAACTCGACTGAACTTCTTCTCCGACAAACTGCTTTCCGTCAAAACCTTCTCAGCTTCCTTATCATCAGCTTGCGCCAAACAAATGATTCCCCAGAAGATCGTCCGCCAGAGATGCTTGGGTTTGTTAAGGGAAACTCTGCAGCCATCGTGCAATGAGAAAAAAAGGTAATGGACTAGCAGAGAATCAACTTGGAAATATTGTCGAACAGTTGATAGAGGCAGTGTGTAGTGCTGGGAAAACTGGGGCAATGAAACAATGCCAAATAGACTTGTTAACTAAAACTGAAAGCAGATGGAAATAACTGTTGATAATACAGAAGGATTACGCATGATCGTGAAGAATGGGGGACGACGATCATGGAGGTAACTGAAAGAAAACATCATCATGATGCTGGGAAAGCTCCCAACCAAAAGAGAAGCTCTTACAGAGGAGAAAGAACCACACCTATGCCTACCTCCTTGAACAGAAAAACTTGATACCTCATTCTTTTTAGAATAAACACTAGCTAGAAAGCTAATATATAAAGAAGTCTAGAACCTTCGAAAAAAATAATAATAATTAAATTTTAAAATTTCTCAAATTGATGTAATCAAGTGTTTCATTAATTCCGTCCATTTTGGTTAACGAAAAATACCTTATTATTATTTTTTGAAGATAGGTGCCACGTGGGAAAAACGAAAGAGAAGAAGGATAAAAAGAAAAGGATAAGAATTAAATAAATAAATAAAAAAAGGCTAAAAATCTAAAACCACTCCTCTCAGCCACCTGCCATCACCGCTTGGGGCTATGGCCACTCTAGTTTCACTAAGCTTGCAGCCACGGCTGACATGGGGTGCTTCAGTCATCAAGCTCCGCTATGACTGCTTGAGATTGATCGAACTTGCCTCTATTAATCTCCAACCTAAGTGTCAACAGGTTTGCGTTTGAACTTTTGACAGCCTCACTGCACCATCTTTTTTCTACTCCCCGTGTTTACTCTCAAATCTCCCACTAGAAGGCTAAAAAGCTTCCTCTTAAATCGTCTTCTTTCGCAGAGGTTGCAGATCTATCATCTTCCGCTTGGCTCATCAGTTTCAAGCTCACATTGCTGTGCTGGTACCTGTGATCATTGGAAAACAAGTCCAATCAAGGTTTGTCATTGCGATTGATGATTGAGATTCTCTTAGCTTTTTGTTTTTCCTTGAAATTTTCCCCCTTTAGATGTTGGTTTTGGTTTTCCTTCAAAGAATATGTGAACACATAGATTGAAGTTGATGAGAGATAAAAAGGAAAATGACACAAATGGTATCAATCTTGACTAAATATGCAATACAACTCCTAAACTTTTAATTTATTTAACATGATCCATAAACTTTAGCACAATATGTAATGTGGTTCTTGAACTTTTAAATTATTCAATGTTCTGGTCTTGGAAGAGATGCAACATTAAGAAATTCACATTGTCTATGGACTATATCAAACATGTATAAAAAATGTCAAATTTCAATAATTTCGCATCTCATCGAAGTGGGTAGCTCGAGGAAACCGTAGATCATGGAACAAATAATTTCTACCCCACTTTGAAAGTATTACGACATTAAAAAAAAAAGAATACAAGAAAATGCATCTTTGTTTCAGTCAAAGATTTCAAAGTGCTGGTTTCGAGTCTGGAGACTCCGAGGTTTCACGTAGCATTTAGCAATCAAACCAAAAGGCACAACACGCCTCATCTTCATCCGCGACAAATGGGGACGGGCACTCAAAATCTGCCCACTCCTTTCCTCGCGAGTTCTCTCCTCGGTCTCTCTCTGTTTTTTTTTTTTTTTTTTCCTGTTTTAGTTCTTCTCGCTTCCCACTAGTTCACCCGCCCATACTAAACTACTCCCTATTTTCTTTTTATAATTCTTTTCATTTCCCACTTTTTCTTTTACCAATCCAATGTTCTCCTGATGCAAATGCCAGCACATGCAGAGAAACAGAGCAGAAACATCGCTTGGCAGGGGAGGGGGACAAGGATGCATAAAAAGCACACTCCACTGACTTGAGAATAACAAAAATAATCAACGATTGGACAGCAATGAAATCATCTTCGTGATTAAAGAATTGAAACAGTCGTATAATTAAATGGAAGTAGCTAGGTCGCCTAGGGGGAAGGAAACTGAAGGGGAAAAGACGAGAGACTCCGCGCACTTCAGCCGGCCAAAACTGGATGGAGACATCCTCTACTTGCTTCCAATTTATGGGGTAAGATGGGAAAAGTCCTCCACTCCCAGCCTGAAGCAAATATTTTTGCCAATGAACGACAAAAATCTTCGGATGGTAGAGTTCTCTCAACCACAGGAACGAACACTAATCATCAAAATTGCTCAAAACATTGCATTGGCAACAGCAAAGAGTAAGCGAGAGAACAAAGTGAGCCTGATCGAGCATTAATGAGGACCCCGCTGAGCACATCATAAAATTCCAAATCAGGGCAGATGAAAAAGCCGAAGCAAGCATATGCATGAGCAAGCAATAAACGTGAACCTAGTTTAGTACCCATGGCGTGGGAGTGCACTTGCCAAGCTAATGCGGTTATGAACCTAAACACTGACACAAGAGCGAGAGCGTGGTAAATATCTTGACATGACACTTAAAAGTTCTCGGCCTAGTAAGGAAAAGTTCATTCCAAAACAAGAGGTTGGCCTCATTAAGCCTATATGTATAGCATTGAAGGTGTACCAATCATCATAACAGGCTTGAGTAAACCAATGAGCCAGAGTATCAAGTGAACCAATGAGCCAGAGTATCGAGTTCACAAGGCTTGGAAGGGTGAGACGAACTTGTGAACTGCGACTTCAAACTCCAACTCCATGCTCGGTTGTGCAATGGAGGAGTAAAAAAAAGTTGATAAATGAAGCACAAGTCCTATAAGTCCTATCTTGAATGAGGCGAAATTGTCCAAAAAGTCCTAAATTTATTGTACTTTCATTAATTGAATCATAAACCTTTTAATTTTGACAATTGAATCATAAATCTTTTCACATTTTGCTAATTTAGTCTATACGACCAATTTTGGCCAGAAATCACTAACATGAATGTTAGTCATCCTATATGACACTACTAGTGATGAAGTTAAAAAATTTTCGATTATTTTAATTTTTGAATTTTTTATTATTTTTCTTTTCTTCTTTTTACTTTTTCTCTCAACCATCGGTAGGCCTTGTCAATGGTCAATGGAGGTCACCAGACTTAGGCAAGGGCAGCCCTCACTTGGGTTGGCAAGGGTAGGCTGGCAATGGCCAATGAAGGGGAAAAGGTAAAAAGGAAAAAAAGAAGAGAAAAAGAAAAATTCAAAAAATATATATAATATTATTAAATTGTCAAAGTCACTTCTAGCAATGCCTGATGAGAGACTTCCCTTGAGCTCATCATAATATTATGAGCTGTTGAAGAAGGTGGATTGTAGACTTGGGGAGCTTTGGGGAGTTTGGAGGTCTTCCTGCCGCCATGGAAGAAGAAGGCAATTGAACATGAGGTGAAGGCTTCGTTGAAGTAGAGTCGTGGATGGAAGCATCTATTGTGATGATCGGATTGCACAAACAAACCAAAGCTACAAAGAAGAAGAGCCCTAACCGACGCTTAGCTCTACACGATTCTCTCACTTCCATTTCCTTCTTCCTTTCTCTATTTCTGAGCAAAAAGAACTTTGCAGATGAACTAACCTCGGAACTGAGATGCTTCCATTTCTATTTTAATTTCTAAAAAATAGGAATTTCTACTTTTCTAATAATTGCCTTTATGTAGCCGGTCTACATTCTATGTTGGATTTTTGGATAACACTTAGGAAAAAAGCCACTAAAAATCATGAACTATACTTACAATAACAATATTTACTGTGAAATTTTTTTTTTTTGTGACATTAATTATCTCAAGTTATGCCCACAATGACACGTTTATCTTACTTGTTTCTTGTGATATAAAATTCTAAACTTATATTTATGTGATACATTTACCTTTCATCAATGTTCCCTCATATGGAGTCAAAACAATGTTACTTTTGTTTCACTTAAGCCACGTGGACGAAATGTCAATGTTTGCTTTTCGATGTCCATGCAAGCAGCTTTTTTACGGTTCTCATTGACAAAACCTTGATAGAGGGTAAATGTAACACACATGTATAAGTTTGGAATTTTTTATGTTATAGAAAAATTTATGATAGATATCTCATGATGGGCATAGTTTGGGGTTTTTGATAACTTTTGCCCTAAAAAAATGGTTATTAATTGAGGTAGATTACTAATTTTCGTGGTAAATTACTCCTTCTAAAGAAAGTTGTAGAAGAATATTTTACAGCTAAATTTACTATTAATGAGATCAACTATGCGTGTCAAATGAAATTTACCATTGTTTAGATAATTTACTGGTAATAGGAAAAGAAAAATATTGTTAACTTCATGAGATGACTTCATTATTTTTTTTTTTTTTTTTTTGTGGACTATTACGAATTATTGGATCTATAGAACTTACGACGACAAAACAAAAATTACGTTCTGATAAAGAAAAGTTACAAAATGATATGTAATAGGTTAATTGATATTAATTTAAAAATCACAAAGTTCATGGAAAGCCTAGGCCATCATCAATTAGGCGGAGTCATTCCCCTTTTTCTCTTACCCAACTGTGCAGAAGTATCCTTCAAATGATATCTCTGATTCCACATTTATTGTTAAGATTATGTCTCGAGTTTGAGTTCGTGTACGATACCCGATCCGTACAAAACATTTATATGCTGAAATGGGAAAAAAAAAAAACACGTCCGAGGAGCATTTAATTAAAATAAAGGTCGCGTGGTAGAAGCCGCAAGGATTCAGCCCTAGATACGAGCTTCTACCGTTGGAAATGAAGGCCACACCATGTGTTGATTTTTGTGGCCTTGTCATTTGTCAGCATGAAATCTTCTGAAGAGTTGATCGTGCGAATTCCTTCAGCCTCATTAAATGCATGCACATGGCCATGTGCATGCATGCCCGTAGAAAAAGACGTGCTGCCTCATAAGCCTATCATGTAGGCGCCGAACTCTCTCCCCCTCTTTTGTTCAACGTTTGTGGGCTTCTCTTATTTTATTATTATTAAAGAAAGAGGGAAGGGGGAAGCTCTTCTACGTGTGTCAGTGTATGCTTCTCACGCTCACACGCTATCATTAAATGCATGGAGGCGCATGCTTTGAATCGGCACCGTTCTGACAATTGGGGAATACAAGTTTGTTTTTATTTCCTTCAGCTCCACCGATAAAAGGAGAAAGACGTCTGGAGATCGTGGACTACGCAAAAAGAGAGCGAAAGTATAGAGCTCGGCAGAGAGAGCGAAAGAAAGGAGCTCGAGAGACCGAGAGCTAGAGGCTTGAGCTCAGAAAGATTTGTGCGGAAGTCGAGTCCAGTGAGTGAGTTGAGTTGTTAAACACCGCGGGTATCAGGTATGAAGTAGGGTTGGAAAACACTTGAGTACATGTGTGATTATAACCCTGTAATTCTCCAATTTATAGTGGATTGATTTGCTGTCTCTCCCCGTGGACGTAGGTTCCGACATTCGGACCGAACCACGTAAATTTCTGGTGTCCTTTCTTTTATTGTTTCTCGTTTTATTTCGATCGATTTCTATAGCTCCCGACATAATTGCAAATATACGATCCGCTTCCGCTGAGACGCCGATTTACAACAATTGGTATCAGAGCTCTATCTTTGCAATTATGTCTGGAGCAAAAGTAGAAATTGAGAAATTTAACGGGAGGAACAACTTCGGGTTGTGGAGCGTCAAGATGAAGGCGCTATTAACAACTCAAGGATTAGCCAAGGCATTGGAGGGCAAGGCTCGGTTGCCGAAACAATGCGAGATGCTTTGAAGGACGAGCTAATGGAGAAGGCCATGAGTATCATCCTGTTGAACTTATCGGATGAAGTGCTAATAGAGGTGGCCGAGGAGGAGGATGCCGCAGCGTTATGGGCTAAACTTCAGGCCCTCTATGTAAAGAATGGTTTGAACAATCGCTTATATATGCTAAAGAGAATGTTCCAGTTTCGATACACTGAAGGTACGTCCATTAGATCTCACTTAGATGAGTTTAATAAACTCATGATGGACTTGAAAAATGTTGGCAAGATTTTAGATGATGAAGAGCAAGGCATGATGTTGTTGGCGTCTCTACCGGAGTCATGGGAGCACTTTACCGACTCCTTGTTACGGGCGTACCTCGGAGGAGGTAAAATCTGCCCTGTTTTCAAAGGAGTGGAAGAGAAAGTTGCGTGATGACAGTCTAGCACAAGATGTAGCGCGTGGACTGGTGATTCGAGGTAGAGACCAACATCGGAGGCCCAAGAACAAAAGCCAAAGCAAAAGCAGGTCGAAGTCGCGACATAGAAAATCAAAGGTCGCGTGAAGTGGTTCGAATGTCACGAGGAGGGGCACATAAGGAGAAATTGTCCAAAGCTAAGAAATAAAGGCGTTTGGCAAAATGCCACAAGCAAGTGTGGCGAATGTTGCCAAGGAGAGTACCAATGATGCCGAAGCTGTCCTATGTGTATCTACGAGTTCATCGGAGACGAATGGGTGCTAGATTCGGATGTTCCTATCACATGACTCCTCATAAGAACTGGTTCACTACCTACCGACTGAGATGGTGGTAGAGTTCTTTTGGGGAATAATGCAGCCTGCGAGGTTGTGGGGATAGGAACAGTCCGGATCCGAATGCATGATGGCGTAGAACGGACGTTGACAGACGTAAGGCACGTACCGAAGCTCAAGAAGAGCCTTATTTCTTTGGGAACGCTCGATGACCTCGGGTGCAAATACACAGCTGAAGGTGGAGTGCTGAAGATCTCTCGAGGTGCCCTGACAGTGATGAAAGGGAAGAAGGCGAATTCTCTCTATCATTTACTGGGAGAAACCGTGACCGGAGTTGCTGCAGTTTCATCAGGTGAGTCAGACTCAAATTTGACTCAATTATGGCATATGCGATTGGGACACATGAGGAGGCAGTATGACAATGTTGAGTGAAAAGGGGTTGCTGAAAGGTCGGAAGACAGAAAGCTGGACTGTGTGAGCACTGCATTTTCGGGAAGCAGCGTCGTGTTAAATTCGGTACAGCTCTACATTCGACCAAGCAACCCGAATACATTCATTCAGATGTTTGGGGACCGTCTCCCGGTTCCATCGAAAGGAGGTGCCCGATATATGCTGACATTCATCGACGATTACTCAAGGAAGGTATGGGTGTACTTCTGAAGCACAAATGCGAGGTATTTGATCGGTTCAAGAATTTTAAGGCATTGATTGAGAAGCTTGAGTCAAGTAAACAAATCAAGTGCCTGGAGAACGATAATGGCATGGAGTTACGTGGTAAGGACTTTACCAAGTTCTGCCAAAAGGAAGGGATTGTGAGACACCGCACAGTTCCGGGACACCACAGCAGAATGGCGTAGCAGAACGGAAGAACAGAACTCTACTTGAGCGAGCTCGGTGCATGCTTTCGCATGCAGGACTAGGTAAGGAATTTTTGGCCGAAGCAATTAATATGGCATGTTACCTGGTTAATCGATCTCCATCTTCTGCTATCGAGTGGAAGACTCCTGAGGAAGTATGGTCGAGGAAACCTGTTGATTACTCTGGATTACGAATATTCGGATGTCCTGCGTATGCTCATGCGAGAGATGGTAAGCTTGAGCCGAGGGCGAAGAATTGCATATTTCGGGTTATGCACAAGGGGTGAAAGGCTATCGGCTATGGTGCACGATCCCGATCACCCGGTTTTATAATCGCGAGACGTGATCTTCGACGAGACGCAATGCTTCAAAAGAGGAATCTTGAGACTCAACCAGCGAGCAAACGGATCATGGTGTCGAAGTGAGGTGGAGATTCAGGCGGAGTCTCCAAAGACCTCACAGGTAACAGAGGAAGAGATTGCTGATGAGGCCACAATTCCTGAAGACGGCGATACTAAACAACCGGCGAGCCACAACACAACATAGCCACGGGCGGACAAAGAAGACAAATTAAACCACCGGTACGTTATTGTTATTCGATATTGCCTATGCATTAACGTAGGTGATGAGGTGGAGATGGATGAGCCTTCATCCTATTCGAGGCGATGGCTAGTACCGAGTCATCACAAGTGGCTAGAGGCTATGAGTGAAGAAATAGAATCACTCTATCGGAATCGGACATGAGAATTGGTCAAAGTACCCAAAAGTCAGAAAATTGTCGAATGCAAATGGGTCTATAAACGGAAAGAAGGCATTCCCGGTGTAGAGGCAGCCAGGTTTAAGGCGAGACTTGTTGCGAGGGGTATACTCAACGAGAGGGCATCGACTACAATGAAGTGTTCTCTCTGTGGTAAGGCATACCTCTATTCGTGTATTACTTGCCTTAGTTACCGCACAGATCTTGAGCTAGAGCAAACTAGATGTGAAAACGGCATTTCTTCATGGTGAATTGGAGGAACAAATTTACATGAAGCAGCCTGAGGGATTTGCTATTCCAGGTAAGGAAGACCATGTTTGCTTATTGAAGAAATCTTTATATGGATTGAAACAATCTCCTAGACAATGGTATAAGCGTTTTGATGCTTTCATGACTAGTCAAGATTATTCGAAAAGTCAATTTGATAGTTGTGTTTATTTTAGGAGATTGGAGGATGGGTCTTTGATTTATTTGCTATTATATGTTGACGATATGTTAATAGCAGCTAAACATATGTCGATATTGATGTGTTGAAGCGACAATTGAGTGCTGAGTTTGAAATGAAAGAATTAGGTGCTGCTAAGAAAATATTGGGTATGGAAATTTTGCATGACAAAGTTGCAGGAACGTTGCATTTGTCTCAAAAGAAATATATTGAGAAGATCGTGGCACGTTTTAATATGCAGTCAGCAAAATCTGTAAGTACTCCTTTAGCTGCACATTTCAAACTTTCTGACAAGTTATCACCGCAAACTAAGGAGAAGGAGGAACATATGTCCCATGTTCCTTATTCTAGTGCAGTTGGTAGTATTATGTATGCCATGGTATGTACTAGACCTGACATTTCACAGGCTGTAAGTGTTGTCAGTCGTTACATGAAGCACCCAGGTAAGACTCATTGGGAAGCCGTGAAATGGATCCTCAGATATCTAAAGGGGACATCAGACGTTGGCATTATGTATCGGAGGAACGTCAATGGCGATGAGACCACAGGGTACGTGGATTCGGATCACGCCGGTAACTTGGATGATCGCGGATCGTTAGCGAGATACGTGTTTACACTTACGGTGGTGCAATAAGTTGGAAAGCGTCTTTACAAGATGATGTTGCATTGTCTTCAATTGAGGCGGAGTACATGGCACTAACCTTTGTTGCAAAAGAGTCGATATGGCTAAGGGTTTGCTCTCGGACCTTGGACTGGAGCGAAAAGTGTCACCATACACTTTGTGACAATCAAGGTGCGATATATTTGGCTTATAATCCAATATATCACGAGCGAACAAAACATATCGACATCGGATATCATTTCATCGAGATGTCATAGTGAAGGGTAAAATTGTTGTGAAGAAAATAGCAACAGCGGAGAACCCAGCGATGTGATGACGAAGCATGTTCCTTCAGCAAAGCTCGAGCTCTGTATGAGCTCGATTGGCGTCTGTAGAGTATGAGCGCCCATCGGGGCATTGGGAGAGCCGAGCATGGAAAATAATCACTATAACTTGGCCTCAAACGTCGAGCCAAGGTGAAGAATTGTTAAGATTATGTCTCGAGTTTGAGTTCGTGTACGATACCCAATCCGTACAAAACATTTATATGCTGAAATGAGAAAAAAACACGTCCGAGACGCATTTAATTAAAATAAAGGTCGCGTGGTAGAAGCCGAAAGGATTCAGCCCTAGATACGAGCTTCTACCGTTGGAAATGAAGGCCACACCATGTGTTGATTTTTGTGGCCTTGTCATTTGTCAGCATGAAATCTTCTAAAGAGTTGATCGTGCGAATTCCTTCAGCCTCATTAAATGCATGCACATGGCCATGTGCATGCATGCCCGTAGAAAAAGATGTGCTGCCTCATAAGCCTATCATGTAGGCGCCGAACTCTCTCCCTCTCTTTTGTTCAACGTTTGTGGGCTTCTCTTATTTTATTATTATTAAAGAAAGAGGGAAGGGGGAAGCTCTTCTACGTGTGTCAGTTTATGCTTCTCACGCTCACACGCTATCATTAAATGCATGGAGGCGCATGCTTTGAATCGGCGCCGTTCTGACAACTCTGGGGAATACAAGTTTGTTTTTTTATTTCCTTCCCCTCCACCGATAAAAGGAGAAAGACGTCTGGAGATCGTGGACTACGAAAAAAGAGAGCGAAAGTATAGCTCGGCAGAGAGAGCGAAAGAAAGGAGCTCGAGAGACCGAGAGCTAGAGGCTTGAGCTCAGAAAGATTTGTGCGGAAGTCGAGTCCAGTGAGTGAGTTGAGTTGTTAAACACCGTGGGTATCAGGTATAAAGTAGGGTTGGAAAACACTTGAGTACATGTGTGATTGTAACCCTGTAATTCTCCAATTTATAGTGGATTGATTTGATGGCTCTCCCCGTGGACGTAGGTTCCGACATTCGGACCGAACCACGTAAATTTCTGGTGTCCTTTCTTTTATTGTTCCTCGTTTTATTTCGATCGATTTCTATAGCTCCCGACATAATTGCAAATATAGGATCTGCTTCCGCTGAGACACCGATTTACAACATTTATGAAAGTAGATCTTTTGACAAAGCCTAATTTCGATAAGAAAAAATATGAACTTTAAAAACACATCATTGTTCAGCTTACTTTTAATATAGAAAAAACGTAATGTCTTACGATGATGAATATGAACTTGACATGGGTTTACGATCTGAAGTTGACACATGAGAGTATATTTTAACCCCAGTTAATACGATGCATTCAGCTATTTTCACCTATAATATGTGGAAATTTGTCACTCAACTAATGGGGATTTACTAGAATGTGAAATCCAATTATTAATTCAATAATTGCCTAATTGGGATTTTGGTACATTGATATGGACACTCTTGTCACCAACTACCTAGGTATCGCTAAACTTGCACATTCCTTCAATTTAACGTTTGTGAGGTTGGAATTAGCACTATAATAGGAATTAGTTAGATACTCAAAGCGCTCTGAACACATTATTGTCACTTGTAGGCCCCAAAAGGAGAAATTGTATGATTCTATCATGTTCGGTTTAGTCAAATCTGAAGCAGCAATATTTGATTTTAGCATCTATATTTGCACCGAGGTCGGTGAGAACATTCACATTTATTTTTACTGCAAAATCAACCTAGCTAGCGTGAGACATCGGAGACAGGTCAAGCATTGTGATTCGACCTTTCTCTCTACAATGTAAATCCAACCATGTGCTAGCTCCCTCCTCTCCTCTGCAATGGAGGTCTCCCTCTACCGCTTGTGTAGTCCCCCTCTACCAGCAGGGTAGTTTTCACTTCCGATCCACTCTCTCTTCGTACAGCGAAGCTCCAAGACTCACCCATGGGTCTTGTTCCACCATTGAAGCTCTTCTCCAGCAACTGAATCCCTTTTAAGGCTCCTCGCAAACCCTCACTTAAAACCCTAAACTACGCATCAAGCCACCCCCACCATCCCACCTCATCTCTCGATCCGGCGTCTTCACGTCACTCCCGTGCTTCACCCAATAGAGCTCCTTCGACCCATAACTTTACGAATCCACCAAAGCCCCTACAACAACCATGGTTGATCAAATCGGTGAAGACGGGCGACTAGCGGCTCTCTGCAAAAGCATGGGCAAGCTATGGAATGCGGTCGACGTCGTCGATCTACCAGTGAAATCTCTCCTGATAAATTACTAGAGTGCGAGAAAAACCCTATTTGGTCGATTCTATACCAACCCCGCTCTAAACTACAATGCATTTCAAACACTCATGCGGAAAGCTTGGAAGACTGAAAACTTTACCTGTGCAACTTTAGAATCGGGTTTCTATTCATTCTCCTTCCAATCGGAAACTGAAGCACAGCGGGTACTCCACACAGGACCTTGGTCCTTCTCTGGTCATCTTCTCATACTTCGGCAATGTGAACCTGATACACCCGAGTTACGTTATGATTTTAGCTATTGTGATTTCCGGGTGAAGTTTATCGGCTTACCGTATGGGAGAGTCTCCTACGCTGTCATTGAGGAACTAGCATCCAAACTGGGTACAGTCGTTGAAGTTAAACTTGAAGCAAGAGGAAACAGTGCCTACAAAGTGGGCAAAGCCAGAGTTCGATTAACCTTAGCTAATCCTCTAAAGACTTGAGTGTTAGTGAATATAGAGAATAGAAAGATCTGGGTTGAATTTAAATACGAACGTTTGCCCTATTATTGCTATTCCCGTGGACGAATAGGCCATTACGCTACGGAGTGTGCTGAACTACCGTATGGAGAATCGGGGCTGGAACAACTTACCAGCTCGTTGTGGCGATTGGCTACGCGCCGAGGTGAAGGAATTAAGTCCCTATGGCAAAATCTTCTATGGCCAGGCGGGAACTCTCTCGGAAGAGGTGGACGTTGTACCGAGACCCCACTCTCACCCGAGATGGAAACGGAGCGGTCGATCTCCTAATACCCAACAAACACAAGTTTGCAATACTCGACAAAAGGAAAGGAGACTTACCAACAATCCACATCTAAGGCAATAGTTCTAATAGAGGAGAAAAGTCCACGAAAAGAGGCAATAGCTGTATTGATGAAGAATCACAACCGGTACTCCATGAGGAACAGATGAAGGAAGCCGCAAAGGGCGGGAAACCATACCTCACAAGGGCGAAAGGAAAACAAGTGAAAACTGCAGGATCAAAGAAAGCAAAAAGGTTCTGTCCATACGGAGCTCCAATTACATATCACAATTCAGAAGATAGTAACCAACTTGTGGAAGCTCCTATAAGGGTGGCAAGAGAATCAGATCAATGGGCTTTGGTGGCTAGCCCTAATAAGCCACCAACTTACCCATGAAACTACTAAGTTGGAATTGTCAGGGGCTGGGCAATCCCCTGACAATTCAAGCCTTGCGAGTCACTGTGACTCAAGAGCGGCCCAATCTTGTTTTCATTATGGAAACAAAAAACACTGAACAGAAAGTGCTCAAGATCAAAAAGAGACTGAAGTACAAGAACAGTTACCTAGTTAATCCAGAAGGCACAGCAGGGGGCTTAGCCCTATTTTGGGATGATCAAATACAAGTGATTATCCATTCCTCTTCAGCTTCAGCGATATTTACCCAATGCCACCTGGTAGACAGCAACCAGAGAATGAACATAATTTTTCTTCATGCTCCATACGTGTTCAGAGAAAGAATACAGCTATGGGATCAAATTAACACAGTAAGCGCGACCTATAGACTACCATGGCTTTGCTTGGGCGATTTCAACGAAATACTCAATCACCGGGAGAAAGTGGGAAAGCACGAAACGAAACTTACGGGATAACAGCCTTTCGAGATTTCGTAAGCCAATGCTCCCTCATGGACCTCGAATGCAAGGGCTGCTCTTTCACCTGGTCAAACAAAAGAGAGGAGAAAATCTGGTGAAGAAGAGACTTGATAGAGTTCTATGTTCACTACGGTGGCGAGTTACTTACCCCGAGGCCCAATGCTTTGCATTCCCAGCGATAGGATCGAGACCACACTCCTCTCCTGCTATCCTTGGCTCAACCGACGAGAAAACAACGAAAGCAATTCAAATATGAAGCATACTGGAAAGATGAAGCTGAAAGCAAAGAAATAGTTACTGACACCTGGCAGGGCACCGAACTAACCCCGGTGGAGAAACTGCAGCAACTCCAGCAGAAACTGATGAACTGGAGCAGAAACAAATTCGGCCATGCCAGGAAGAGAATCACCAAGCTGCAAGGAGATCTTCAACACCTAATGAACAGCAAGCAATGCAATGGTGAATCAGCACGGAAAAAGCAGATTACAAAAGAAATAGACCAACTATGGCGACGGAGGAAATGTACTTGGGGGATGCGGTCGCGGATACACGGGTTACGGTGGGGAGATAAAAACACCCGCTTCTTTCATGCGACGACGATCCGAGGAGATGTCGCAATCAAATATCAATGTTGAAAAATGATAATGGAGATTGGGTCGAGGGGAAAATCATCTACGAGAGGATGACGATCAATTTTATAAAAATCTATACTCCTCCGTTGGCCACCGCAACTACCAACCTATTCTACAACTTATACCCACCTTGGTGGATTACCAAACCAACCAAACCTTGATGGCTCCGAGTCACGAGAGGAGGAGGTTACTCATGCAATGCAGCAGTTAGGGGCTTATAAGGCACCAGGCCCCGACGGATTCCATGGCCTCTTCTACAAGGAGCACTGGTCCATTATCTCCAAAGATATCCTCCAAACAGTACAGCATCTCTTTTCTACTGGCCACTTAGACCCTGCAATCAACCAAACACTCATCACACTGATACCCAAAATCCCTCACCCTGAAAAACTGGAGCAATACCGTCCTATTAGCCTCTGCAATTTTATATATAAAATCATTTCTAAAGTACTTACAAACCGACTTAAACCAATACTACCACATATCATTGCAGAGGAACAGAGTGCATTCGTGGGAGGTAGACAGATTCAAGACAACATACGATAGTTCAAGAGGTGCTACACGACTCGAAACAGCAGCAGGAAAAAGAAATTCCAAGCAGTATTAAAACTTGACATGCAAAAGGCATACGACCGCATAGAGTGGGATTTCCTCCAAGCCTGTTTAGCCAGACTTGGCTTCAGCCATCAATGGATACAGATTATCATGCAATGCGTGACCACAGTAACTTACCGCATAAACTATAACGGAGACCCCTTACCTCCCTTCAAACCAACTAGAGGATTGCGCCAAGGGGATCCCCTTTCACCTTACCTCTTCATCATAGTGGCCAATGTGTTGTCTACCCTCATGAAGAATGCAGTTCAAGAGGGCCAGCTTACAGGAATCAGAATGAACCCCCACCGTCCCCGTTACGTCCCACCTTCTCTTCGGCGACGACTCCATCTTTTTCCTGAATGGCACAATAGCAGAATGTCAGCAATTGGTAAACATCCTAAACCAATACTGCTATGCATCTGGCCAGGCAATTAACCTCAATAAGTCAGGAGTCTACTTCAGCAAAGGTTGTCCTACCACTCTAAAGCAAAATATGGCTTCAACACTTCGAGTACCAGAAATCACCAAGACTGGGAAGTACTTAGGCATACCTTCAGATTGGGGGAACTCCAAGAAAGACCTCTTCGCGTGGATAATAGCTCGGGTCAACTCCAAACTCGATAGGGAAGGAACAATCACTATCAAAGGCAGGAAAAGAAATACTCTTAAAAGCGATAATCAAGCTATCCCTCAATACGCGATGTCAATATTTAAAATACCCACATCAATCGCAAGGCAATCGAGAGAAAGGTCGCATCATTCGGTGGAAAAGCAATGAAAGAAAAGCGGGGGTCCATTGGAAGAGGTGGGACTTGCTGAAAACCAGGAAAAATGAAGGGGGATTGGGTTTTAAAGACCTACAAACATTCAACACAAACGATGCTAGCTAAACGATGTGGCGCATATTTAAAAAACCAGATTCTCTCCTCACCAAAGTTATGAAAGCATTGTATTACTCACAAAGAGACATCTGGAATGCTCGAAGAGGCTCTCGACCCTCGTGGAGTTGGCAAAGCATCCTCAAAGCCAGAGACATGGTAGCTCCTCAGATAATGCACAGGATCGGCAATGGAAAAAACACAGTGATTAGAACGACGGATGGCTAAAAGCGGCCTCATAGGAGGCCCGGAACAACGACGAACCGTAACGTGTTTCGGACCTTATCAACCACGAAACAGGTACATGGAATGAAAATCTATTGCGTTCTATGTTTGATGAGATAAGGGTCCAAGAAATACTAGCCATTCCCATCAGCTTACCTAACGAAGAAGACACACTAGTCGGATGCATACTAAATCGGGAGATTACGAGGTCAAGAGTGGTTATTTCATCTTCGGGGATGCCGAGAATTCAACCGCAGGACACACAAGCACAAACGTCCTATACAGCCAACCCAAACCTCTGGAAATACATCGCGGGCCCACAATCCCACCCAAAGTTAAATTCTTTCTGGAACGCATGCAACAACGCAACCGCCACTATGGAGAATTTGCATAAAAGAAAGATCGTACCCTCACCTATCTCGCCCCATCTCAGCGGGAACCGAAACGCCCGAACATACTCTTCTCCTATGTCCATGGACGGCTAAGGTATGGACCTCATCTCCCCTCAATCGCGCATCTCACGGTTTGGCCTCACCCGGTTTGAAGAATGGCTCTGCGAGAATCAAACGAACCCAATAACTTCGGGCCGGATCAATCAAATTGCGGTGCTTTGTTATGGAGTATATGGAAGGAGAGAAATCACGCGATCTTCAACCATCAAAACCCCCACCGAACTCAACGGTCGCCGGAGAGCGAAGCGACCTCACGAGAGCTACGAGGCCATGAACAGAACAAACAAAAGAGAGCAAAACAGAGCACTTATCGAGATCGGCATCCACCTCCCCCAGTGCGATTCGAATCAACGTCGATGCCTCATTCGAACCAGATGGAAAGAGAATCATCTTTCACCGAACGAAGAAATTCCTCTCACAAATAAGACGCTCGACTACAATATCCTCGGAAGAAAGAAACGGAAGGCCCTCCTCTCGACACAGAGCAGCCATAGCCTGTGTATGCCGAGATCACCGTGGATTCGTCGTCGACGGTTTCGCGAAGCCGGTTCACTCGACCTCGGCCCCTCAAGCGGAAGCGATAGCTATGGACGAAACCCTAGCATTCATCGCTCGCCGACACTTTCTCTCTCCTCAAGTACATTCTCGATCGCTCGAATCGGTGCACGCTTTGAAGACTTCCACCGAACTCAACCGGGAACTCCAACCGATCGTGAGCCGGGCCCAACGCCAACTCGCACAAATCCCGGGCCTTACCTTGGCCCATTGCCATCGCAGCTCAAACCGCCCCGCCGACTGGATAGCCAAGGCTTGCCGGATAAATATATTACCTCCTAACTGGAAATCACATCCCCCTGCTTTATTTGATCTTTTATGCACGATGTAATGGGTATTTTATTCCCAAGACAAAAGGAGTAATCTAAGCTTTGATGTTTCTCGCTCAAAAAAAAAAAAAAAAAAAAATCCAACCATGTGCATTCGTCAGTTGAGTCGACCCACCAATACCTGATTGGTCAAGCATTGTGATTCCAGGTCTTTTTCGTCAAATTAAATGGACTGGAGCTGGAATCTTGGAAGCAGAAAGAAGGATAAATTGCTTTGTAAAAGATTGTTCATTTCCTGGCTTGCAGTTTTGTGATGATCATAGTGAATACAAATCTCACCTATTTTGAAGTGCGGTTGTTCTCATTGGATTTGGTTTCGCATTTTGCAAATGAAATTCATTCATTGAAGCATTGGTAATTGATATGTTGAACTATCTTGGTTGAAGCAAACCCCTAAGAGAAAGGATTTTCATTGGTGTTTCTTGAAGCTACTTTAGAGGCGTCGCATTAATCAGTGGAGGGCCAGAACTCCAAGCTGCTTTCAGTCTCTGCTTCTTGTTGATGCTGTGATTCAAACTGTGAGATTCACAGTCAATCACCGCTTCAAAGGATGTTGGTCGAAGTAGAATCACCATTGAGCTGCATTTGAAATTACGTGCTATGGAGAAGTCACTAATGAACCTCTAGATCAATTTTGTCCATTATGCAGCAGCACATCGTTGATGATTTAGATTTTAAGAGGGTGTGCATATGTTGGATATGTAACATTCTAGTATATTTTGATCATAGAATTTGAACTTTTTGCTTCTTGGTCCTTGATGTAATCATTTTATGTTGATCAATATAAAGTCAATTTACTACGGAATAAATTTTCATTTGCAGATAATTAGTGATGTTTACCATGTAAATCTGAGTTGATTGCAATGATGCGTATTTGCACCTTCTTATCTGGAAATGAAATGTATTTGGTGTTCCTCAAATTGAGAGAATCTTTACAGGATATAAAAAGCCCGTAATTACAAAATATTTTTCGACAAAAAGGGCTGGCTCACAAGAATAGGAATCATTTTCATTACACTAGCAATTATATGGCTCCTTTTGCTCCTAAATAAACCGCGGCAAAGGATTAGTAGTTTCAAGGAAATTCATTCTAGCAAACACCTCCCATATTAATCAAGAAACCTCCACCAAATTCAACATAGAAATTCATATTCTAACAGATCATGAAACTTAGACCCCACAACCATATCAAAGCTATGAGACCCCAAGCATCACATCCCCTTGATCTGAGGACAGGGTTTAGATCTCCTCGACAAAAGCGTAATAATCAGATTATGTGGAGCGTAATAATCCAATGATGTGGGTTGATTGTTGCTCTTGCTACTGTCATCATGGCCATGCCCATGGCCATGGCCGTGGGGATTCAGATCATGCCCACTGGGCAACTTTTGCTCATGATTCACTGATAGAAAGTTGAAAGAAGATAGGGTTGGTATTGTCGTCGTCTTGTTCGGCAATGAGGCTAGTGTTGAAACTTTGGGGGACGGAGGAGCCCCTAGGGCTTGGTGAGTCCAGGATGAGTGAGGGGGATTTGAGGATAAAGTTCTTATAAGTAGGGTGAACGGTTTCAAATTCCGTATAAATTCCATTTAGAATATAAAACTTACCCACTGAAACAAATTCCTCATTTTCTGAAACTTAGAATGTTTTTTACATACTCTGTAACCTGAAACTATCTTGTCACAGATTCTATGATCGGTCCCTAGGTCTACTAGGTTCCATGTGTATTATTAATTAAATGATTGCAACATTGTCACTTGTTGCTATAATCATTTAACCACAAATTATATTTAGACACATGAAAACTATAAAACATTAATAAAATAAAAGTCTCAGTCATAAAATGAAAGCTCAAACTAATGATTTCAGATTATACATTCATCATTGGATGTTCTAAAATATCATAGAATCACACGAAAACATAAATAAAGAAAAATACAAAAACTTGTTCTAAGTTCCAGGTTTCACTTATCTAGAACCTGGAACCTATCCATCGAAATAGATTCTCCAATTTTTAGAATTTGAAACTTATCATACATACTTTAGAACCCGAAACCCGATAGGTTTCCACCGGTCCGGTTCTTAAGTTTTAAGTTTCAAGTTTTACCCTAAAATCATATTCATCCTTACTTGCAAGTGTGGTGGCCTTGGTATATAGTCCTATAGACGGGCGGGTCATCCTTTATCTTGTAGACTCGGGCTTGGTCGGTTGACACCCCAGTCGAATTTGTGAGAGCACCCGTAGTAGTTCCTATAGACACAACTTTAATCACAAGCAATAACACATTTTCCTTAATTGTTCATCATGAGAGAAGCATAAATATTTTAGCCAAGTTGATAGACGGATGTGTTTCTTATTGTGAGATTTTTGTGAACCATTACTAACTGTTTCAAAAGATTAAGTTATTAAATGTATACATGATTTATTATTTAAATATTCTCATAATTATTAATTTGAAGCCTTGATTTTTGTAAAGATTCCCACATATTATTTGTTTTAGACATCAAGCAATAATAGATTTCTTTCTACTTCATAAATTATTTTTCTCCTATATATGAGAGATTAATGAAAATGGATAAATCATTTGTGAAATACCTTGGGAACTCCGACTTGAGAATCGCTTCTTGAGCATATTTCCTCCATGACTACCCGTTGTAGACAAATTCATGGTCGTCCAATCTTGTCCATGTATTTGAAGTCCCTTCACTGAAAAATGAGTAATTCCCAATTCATGTTAGAATTATGAAGATTTATATATAAATCTTAACAAATAACAAAACAAATAAAATATATATGAAAAATTAATGAAAATGGATGCATCATTTGTGAGGTACCCAGGTAACTCAAACTTGAAAATCAAATTCTAGTCCAATCTTGTCCATCTATCTAAAGTCTTTTTGCGCACAAATGAGTAATTTTAATTTTAATTTTTTTGTTAGAATTACTTAGACCAATATAGATAATTTAGCTCCATGTAAAACCTCTTTCATCCTATGCTCCATGTAAAACTTCTTTTATCCGAATTATATCCATTTTATATCCAACTTTATCCTGTTTTGAGTAGATAGCAAACACAAAATATGATACATTTTTTATCAAACTACTAAACACAGAAGGGAGATCTTCACACTATCATTTTCAGACATGTGATTTCTTCCGAAAAGAAGCTTTATAATTTGTTTTTTTAATTGCGTGAAACACTACTTAAATCGATAAATTACTTTTAGACAAAGTCCAGAAGTGAAAAAAAAAAAAAAAAAAAAAAAGGACCTTTAATTGCCTCGGGACCGAGGTACTAGTGCTCTCCTCATCAGAGTCCTCGAACCTGACACAGGATTTGGTCGGGACCTGCGAGACCTCGTCGGACTCGGCCATCCCCAATAAGGATAGGGTGTTGGCAAACGACTTCTTGAGGTTTTCGAGCAGATCTTCTGCAGACGAGGGCCGCTGTGTGTTATTGCCAGCTTGGGAGTGAGCGTTGAACAGATCTAGGAGCCTCGTCACGGACTTCTGGCCTCGGAGGAGCTCCTCGATCGCGTGCTTGCGGCTTGCGGAGAGGTTCTGAGGCGAAGCCAAACGCTCCATTGATGTAAATGTTCTTGGCCAAAAAGAAACTCCATATGTTATTATAATTACCAGAACTCCACTTAAATAGATAAATCACTTTTCAGACAAAGTCAGAAGAACAAAGACACGAATTTTGGCCCTTAGTTACCTCAGGATCGGAGAATTGATGCTCTCACTTCCCTCGGAGACCTCGGACCTGACACAGGCGTTGGTCGGAAGCTGCAAGACCTCGTCGGACTCCGTGCTCATCGACTCAGATATGGTGTTGCCGAACGACCTGAGGACGTTGACGACCAGATCTTCTGTGAACAGGGGTTGCCCTGTGTTATTGCCAGTTTGAGAGTGAGCGTCGAAAAGATCTCTGAGCTTCTTCGTGGGATTCTGGCCATGGAGGAGATCCTGGATCGCGCGCTTGCGGCTTGAGGAGAGGTTCTTAGGCCAAGCGAAACGCTCCATCGATGAGATGAGACAGGTGTTGGGCTTTGCTGGGTAAAACGGGAGGAAAACGAAGAGAGAGAGCGAGAGAGGCTTTTTGACGAGGACAAAAGTGCTCCGGGCCGTGCGTAAAAGAGGCAAGGAAGATGGGTTGGGAGGAGGGTTGTGCGAAAATTCCGCGTCTCCTGGGATCTAGAAAACAATGAATATCTTGTTTTATTAGTATTATCATATATCGAGGGAGCGGATGATTTAATTTTCTCAAATGTCATATTATGTGTGTGACTCAAAATTATAATTATGAAGCCTGAGGAGATCGTTATATAATATTTGTCATTTTGCTTTATTAATGTTGTTAGAAATAATCGGAAAATAATAAAGCGATTTCCCAATTGGTTTGATCAAATCCCAAACCTTCCTTAGAAAGTGCAATCAAATCCTAATTTTTTAATTAAGTCTTAATCATTTATTGAAAAATTACAATTAAGTGCAAAAACTTAAATTGAAAAATAGAACATTCGTTAATGATGCGTGGGCGATTTCGAGTGTTTCATTTTAAGGACTTCGATGGCATTCACGTGTGTATACATATACATAAATACATACATACATACACACACACACACACACACATATAGGTAAATCACATAGCCTAAGAAATTAAACGTGTTCACCATTTCAGCATAACTTCCCCGAAACCAACAAAGATGGTTCATCCATTGGGACACCAGCAAACTTCCAAGGCAAAAAGACGACCACCAAAATCACTGGGAGCTGAATCGCAGCGAGAGCTGAGAATGGAAAAATCCGTACCTGATGAAGGACTTCTCCTTGGGGCTGGTCGTGGAATTAGGAGCTATCAAAGAAGGTGGGATCTCAGACTTCGGAGCACGGAGGCCTTCACTGCCAGCATGGAAGAAGAAGGCGTTAGAGCGGGAGGTGAAAGCTTCGTTGAAGTAGTCATGGACGAAAGCATCCGCGGTGACGATTGAATCGCAGAAGCAAACTAGAACTACCGAGAAGAAGAAGAAAAACCCTAACCAGCGCTTGGCTGCGCACGACTCTCTCTCTCTCTCTATATATATATATATATATATATATATATATATATATATATATATATATATATATTTTGTGTGTGTGTGTGTGTGTGTGTGTGTGTGTGTGTGTGAGCAAAATGAGCCTTGACAAGTGAACTAACCACGGAACTGAGATGCTTCCTTTTTCTTATTTTAATTTCTGAAAAATAAGGGAATTTCTACTTTCCCAATGAGCGAAGAATATTTTACTACTAATAGCATAAAAAATTTGTTATCAACTTAGGTAGACTTTTCATTTTCATGGAAAATTATGAACCATGTGATTGAAAGAACTTATGACTATCTAAGGAAAACTTTGCCAATGTCAAATAAAAGTTACGATCCATTAGGTAATTTATTAATTAATTGAAAAAGAGACATACTACGAACTTAGGTAGCTTGTTAGTTTTTTTGGACAATTACAAATCATAGAATCTATATTATTTGCAACGAAAAAATAAAAATTATATTCTAAAAGAAGATTACAAAATGATACATGACGGATAAGTTGCTGTTATGAACAAAAATTATGAATTTTAAAGGAAGATTACTGTCAATTAGCCAAAAACATTCTCCTTTTTTTCTTATGTTACCGTATAGTAGGACCTCGAAAACATATTTGTAGTTCTATACTAAGATTAAAAATAATCATGTTAGGTTACAAAGTTATTTCTCCAAATAATCAGTCTTTTCTAGCATGTTTATGAAAATAGATTTTAATGTTTTAATACAATATGAGTCTAAGAAACATCTTTTTCTGGCTTGATTTACTAATAATTATAATTTTTGAAGATGACGATCGACATGGATTTATAATTTGAATTTGATACAGGAAAGTAAATTCTAACCCTTGTTAATATGATGCTTTTAGAGATTTTAACACTCATAATATGTCGAAATGGGGAATACATACAATATGACATACTTCTTATTGGTTCGATTATTGCATAACAGGGACTTCTGTACATTGGCATTGACACTCTTCTGATCTTGTTTTTACCTTTGCGTTGAATGGAAGCCCACGAGATGAGTCAACGATGGGCTTTGACTAGAGATCCACGTCTGACAAGCAAACATAGCTTAGCCCGTGTTGGATTTTTAACTTCTAATCTTGATATTATAACTTCTAATTTTGGATGCTACTAAAATAAGTTGTTAGTCCGAAATGCGCGCCCAAACCACCGTCCCGAGTTGAAAGCAACCTTGGAGAGACAGCACAAGCTTGGTGGACAAACAGCACCAATTATGCAGACGTCATTATTTTCACAGTTCTTCACTTAGAGAACATTCCTTTTTTTTTTCCTTTCCCTTTTAATGAATCAGCCACTTAGTGATGATTCTTAAACCAAAATTATACTCAGCACGCGAAAATCGCCATACCATGATGGCTCAAAATCTGAGACAAATAACAAGTTTTCTCCTACTTAACAACTTAAAAACAACACAAAATCCACTTGGCAAAAAGTCAAAACGACACACAAAACTACATGCGAAATTATAAGCGAGAGAGAGAGAGAGAGCCAATTGGAATCCAAAAAAAAAAAAGAAAAAAAGAAAAAACGCCTAATACCAATGTCCGAATCCGCCGTCGAATTCGATCTCAAAGAAGAAGAAGAGGAGGAACTCTTGATCGTCGTGTTGTCTCAAACTCTTGATTCGCTTAGCTCGCTCGCTCAGGTCGGAGAGAATAAAAATTTCAAAAGAGATGAAAGTGGATTGGGGAGTAAACCCCATTAATTATTTCTTAATTTAAATTCGGTAAATATCGTATTTTAAGTAGTTTCCTATTATAACTTTTAAAAGAAAATCCCAAAAAATGTTGATATTGCCCCAATTCCACGCCTTGTCACCACTTGCCACATCATCTTAAAAATAGTTCATATTAATTTTACTTGTCATTAAAATCAAGTCATCTCAAACATCATTAATTTAATAATTCATGCATATTAAACTTGGGTTAGGATTGCATATAGGAAAACATCAAAAAGAATTAGTTTGAGATTGCATGATTATTTAGAACTCAATGTTTAGTTTAGGCTATGCATGCTACTTTTTTTTTTTTATCTTTTTTAATCAACATCTTTTGTATATTGGGAAATTCATCATAGTAAAGTTGTGCTTTGTTCTTGGCAATTTTTATTTGTTGCTTTGGTTTATCGAGTGCTAGATCATTGATTGTGCACCCTAGTGGTTAGCCTTAAAATTAATCAAGATTGCCTACAAAATATTTTTGAAAATAACAAGATAAAAGTACCGTACCAAAAATGGAGTTAGATTAATCTAATGTAATTAAGTTTCCCAAACCCATTGTATCTCTAGTTCATACATAAGGGTCTAATCAACCTACCAATAATTTATTAGTGCTGACTCCTAATTAAATTACTTCACATGTTAAATTGATTAAATTAAAACCCAAAAGTTTCCCTACTACGTCCTTGGGCTTGGCAACCCATTAACTTTCCTATTGGTGACTTATCTCTTGGAAGGTCCTCCTAAGTCTAATATACATTGAAAGTATGTTAAGTGAATGTCGCCAAAACAAGAAAATAATATATTCCCTTTCTCTATAAATCAAAACGACACTGTAACCTAGATAATCGGGATAAATGCATCAATAACTCTCGATTATTCGTGTAGCATGTGCATTTAATCAATTATCGATGAAAACTTATTATCCACTACCATGTGTCTTCATTCTTTCGAAGAGAAAGTTTGCCCATGAAATTTCATTTGTTACTCTTTAATACAGTCCGGCCCAAGCAATCACAGGAATGGTAGGTAATGCCAATTATACTAAAAATTAGTTTACAAAATTAGTTTAATACTCTAAGTGATAGATTGGAGAGCAAAGTCTCTTTCTAAATGCCCTTTCTCTATAATACAATCACGGGTTTGGTGATTGTTAACGGAGGTAAAAAAATAGATAACTATAGTAGAATCTGTGTGAAATGAGACTTAGATATATTTAACATGTAATACATGGGTAATTTAGAAATACATCTATTTTCTTTCTTTATTAAAGTAACATTAGAATAAGTGGAGAAATAAATGTATAGATATGGTTTTCTTTTCCTGTTTTCCTCCAAAAATTTCTGGAAAAAGAAAAATAGCGTTATTTAAACTTTGAAAAATACATAATTATTGCACTTTTAGAAGCTTTTTTTTTATCAGACATTTTTTTATAAAGGTTTCGGGCGTGTGGTTTTGACTAAATAAAAAGTTTTCAATCTACAAATCTTAGGAAAAAGTAAAATCCGCGTAACGAAAAACAAAATATGGGGATGAATATTGGAGTCATGATTTTCGGTAATATTAATAAAAGGAAAAAAAGAAAGAAGAAGAAAAAAACTAAAACACCCTTTTAGATATATTTTGAGTAAATTTGGCCCCTGCATATATTGTTTCCCCATTTGCGGCTTTGCGTCCCTCCGACGGACCGTGGCTGCGAGGAGCGATGGCAAGGGGGAAAGGCGGCGGCTTTCCTTGATGGGCCGGCGCAGCCTCCCGCCGGTGGCCTCGCTGGATGGGAAAGTAATGGGGAATGTTGGGTTGGAGGATAATGGGGGCACTGGAGGCGATTTGGAGAGGCGGGTCGAAGTGGAGATGGACCGGAAGGACCGCTAGGAAGCCCGAAAACTGAAGTAAATTTGATAGATATGGTTGATTATGGCTTCTTGCCTTTTTAACCATTTTCTAAGGCTTGGAGTAGTTAGTTTACCTTAGCTGAATGGGTTCTTGGATATCAGTTGCGCTAGAATGGTTAGCTTTGTTGTGTTTGACCGAATGCAGCACCTTGTGTCCATAGTTGAGTTTGGAGGAAGGGAGGGAGGGAGGGAGGGTAGTATGTTTGAGGAATAGGATAAATATTTTCCAAGATAAACCGGGCATACTATTTTTTGACGCCATGCTTGTTCCTAAGAGTGTGTATAGCTGTTCTGGGTTGGTTTTTGCTTCTTGCAATTGTATAATAATGTTCTACGCACCTGTTTGCAGGATGGAAATTTTGTCGTGTGTAATTACCTACCCGAGTAAACACAGCATGAGATATAGTTTGGAATAGGCAGGCTCATTTACTTGTGTAACTTCCGATCCATCGACCAGTCAAATCCTCCTGGGGGAGATATTATGCTCCTCTGTATGCAGCGAAACTTTCAGACGCTAATAGATGATGTGAAAAGTGTGAAAAGTGAGATGTCAAAGGATCTCCTCTTTGTTTTGCTACAATTCAAGAAGCATCTTGTCCAATCGAGGTGTTTATTAGTCTTTTAAATGGACTTGGTAGTTTAGCAGTTATGAGACTTATCAAGCTACTTCAGGGAAAACTACCCTCAAATCCTCTTATAGAAATTAGCAGATTAGTAGGAATCCCAAAAGTATTTTAGGAGAATTATGGGGTTCTTTGGAATTTGTCAAAGTGTGGGGGCAAGATAAGCATCTCAAATGCAGCTCAAATGGCAACTACTGATCTGTGGCTCGATTCTGCTGAGATGAACATGCAATGTGTTGCTTAATACTCGACATTTCTCATTTGATTATTTATTATGATTTTTGTTTGCATTAATAGTTGGTAGAATCGTGTCTGTTATTTGGATGATGACGTTGTTCTGGGTGAGGTTCACAGTGGAAGTGTACTTTTTCCAACTTTTGGATGTGCAATTGCCACAAAATCTCATGTTCACCTGTATATGTAGTGTTGTATCAGGTTAAGCATTTGACATTTAGGAATTAAATTCCCTGAAATTCTTATATACTGAGATCTAGCAGTTGTTGTTAACCTAAATAGAAGTCTTTTGGAAACTATTTGATCATCAGTATAATGTGGGGCTGCTTTTGTTCGACAAAAAGGAGTGGAACCTGAAGTTTGAAGAGTTAGGTCAAGCATTATCAGAAGCACGACAGCTTATCCAACAAGAACAATCAGCACATCTGATTGCAATGTCTGAAGCTAAGAAGAAAGAGGAAAATCTGAGGAAAGCTTTGGCTTTTGAAAGGCAGTGCGTGGCAAATGTATGCTACTTCTTGCTGATAGTCTTGCAATTTGAATGCTCTAGATTTTGCATTGCGTTTTAACTGTCTTATATTTTAGAAATACAGTCAACTAATGACAAGCTGTCTACTAAATTTGTGTTGCCAAAATTTCATTCATGGGCACTAGGGATTGCTAAATCGGATAGTTTAAAGGTAAAACAAACTCAATTGCCAAATGATTCTTCTATGATCTGGCATAACGACCGTACTCCCGGTGGAGAACTCTTTCTGGAGCGCCAGTTTGATTCCGATTGCCAAATTATGTGTAGCTAATCATATTAGATTAGCCACTCTGGTTGATTGTGTTAATCTGGCGGTTGATGAATCTGAGAGTGCTCTACTGATTCTTAAAAAAGTTCAAGATCTTTGTCTGTATATTTTCATGAATTATTGATGAAAATCTTCTTGTGCCAAAAAGGTTAACGAGAGCGCTGTTTGAGCTTTGTTTGGTTTTTGTGGGGTTATGGTATACTTTGGGAAGAGCTTGCTCCTTTCATTCAATTGAATTTTCAGTTTTGTGGCAACAAGTCACCATCTTCTTAAAAGTAAGTTTTCTAACTCCTCTGTAAAAGCCAAGCGTGAAAAGGAAAATAAGCATTGCTTTTGTAAGCTTGTTTCACGCGCTTGGGATTTATGCCATTATGGATCTTATTTGCTAGCCTCCCTTTCCCTACAATCTGACCCTTCTCAGACATGAAGTATGTGATTGCACTGCGCACACATAGAGTTGCAGTGCATGCATAGGCATGTTTTAGACAAATTTATGTCTAGGGAAAATGGTAGATTGTCGACGTTGGTTTAATATGTGGCAATGTGGGGCCATATTTTCCTATTTTAGTATAAAAAGTCGAGCTTTATCCTTGTTTCTTCCTTTGCCTGAGTTGCACTGCAAATGGGAAGATATAACGAGAGCCATTCCTCAACTTGATCTTTTTTTAATATATCTTCTCTCATGTGAGTGCTGGAAGTGAATGTGACTAGCATTTGAAGTCTTCTATATTTTTGTTACATAGATGAACTTTGTTAATGCAGCTTGAGAAGGCTCTGCACGAAATATATAATGAGCAGGACAGAATAAAGCTTGATTCTGAGAAGAAGTTGTCTCAAGTGAGTGCTTTGACTATTGGAATGGAGGATAGGTCATTGGAGGTGAATGAGACACTACACGACGATGATGCCAAACTACGTAGGTCAGCAGAAAAAGTTCACAATTGGACTTGAAGATGCAAGAGATGGAGGCACACGAAACTGTACTTTAAAGGGAGCATTTTTCTTTGAAAACTGAGTATGCTCTTTTCAACCTGTGCATCTTTATGCATCATGCATGATAACGTTGGTTACATTGCTATAGCTGTAAGAAATACTCAGCAAGTGATGTTGCAAATCTGGCCTTTTTGGCAGGCAGGAAGCACACAGGGCTGCATTTGACAAACAGAGAGAAAATTTACAAGAGTGGGATCAAAAGTTGTAGGAAAGGGAAAAAAAAAGCTGTGTGAGGATAGGAGAATCCTTAACGTGAAGGAGGGAAAGGCCAATGAAATTGACCAACTTCTTATGCAGAAGGAGATGGATCTTGAAGAAGCTTACAGAAACATGATGTCATCCAAATCATTGTTGTATGAGAAAGAGAAAGATATAAATCAAAGTTTAGTGGACTTGGCTGCAAAAGAAAAGGTAAGTTCACTGTTCAGTGCTGCTGGTTCTCCTGTCAATCTTTGCAGTCAACCTACATATTTTTCCAATAGTTGCTTAGTTCACTATTCAATTTGGTTGCGGGAAGTACAGTAAGAAGAAAGCATTATAAGATCAAAAGAGGAAAAGCTACTTGCATTGGAGAACAAGTGGAATCTGGGAGAGAATGTGAGTTGGATGCATAATCTATCTCTAGAAATTACTGATTTATTACACACTGAAGAAAGTTTTTAAGATGGACTTGGATTTGATGGTTTTTCTACTTATGATCATTATTTTGTAATTCATCTTCTTGTAGGTGTCGGATCAGTTCTTTTTGGACAGAATAGCTTTATTATTTTGGCAAATATAGTCCAACTAATTTATAAAATTGCCGTGCCTCATGCTTCTTGTCCTTGTCAATGGCGCTGCTTATGATTCAACACAAATATGATTAGCTTAAAAGGCATTTTCTTTGTGGAAAAGGGGAGATAATGATAGCTTGGCGATTCATATTCCAAAAGATCATCACAATCAGACTCCACAATCATGTCAAAACCATGAGAGCTAGACATCACATCAAATCCCCTTAATCACGACTGATCTCCTCAGCAGATTTGAATACAGCGTAGTAATCAGCTGATGTGGATTGATTGTTGTTGTTGCTATTGTCGCCATGGCCATGGCTGTGGCCGCGGGGTTCAGATCATCCTCATTGGGCAACTATTGCTCATGATTCACTGATAGAAAGTCAAAGAAGATGGGTGCTGATGCGATTGCCTTGTTCGGCAGTGTGGCTAGTGTTGAAACTTAGGGGGATGGAATCGTCCCTAGGGCTTGGTGAGTCCAGGATGAATAGTTGGGGTGGATTTGAGGATGATCCTGCAAGTGTGGCGGCCTCACCTTCATATTTCTGAATGGTGAGCCACGATTTTAATGGCCTCCTCTCTCGTACATCTCTTCTTTCTTGCCCATGGTCATGTTGCTGATGTTGCTGTTGTCCCTCTCTCCACCACCACCTCCTCTTTCACGTGTGGTGTCGACAGAGTTGGAGATGGCCAAATTGAAGTCGGCTCTTTGGGCTCTTGCGCCCTCCAGATTCGCAGGATTGCTCCCATCAAGCGAGGCTCTCTTTTGTTGTTCCTCTGTAATTGCCTTCAGTTACTTCTCGTTGGCCTCTATTCTCTCCTGCAGCTTCCTCTGTACCTGTTTTTTGTTTTGGATTTGAGTGATTAGCATGAAATGGTTTGGCTTTCTCCAAGGCTTTTGATTCCCCTAAACATCAAGAACGTACTTCTCTTAATTAAATACTATCTTAGTAAAGCTTATTGTTGGATATATCTCTAATTAACACATCTTGTTGTGACTTTGGATCGAAAATTGCATCATATTAACAGTGATAAGACTTTTAATCGATTGTATGATTGCCATGTTTCGTGTTCCCTAATATTCTCCAATGCACTTTCATGAATTCCTTTTAAAGAAATAAATTGCCAAAATGAAATTATTCATACCTCAAGTTGAATTCTCCTTTGAGCTTCCTTTTGAAGCTCTGAAGCCTCTGTAGATAGGATTTCTCTGCTGGGATGCATGATCTATTAGCCAAGTTGATAGATGGATGTGTTTCTTATTAAGTTTGAAGCCATGACTTACTGTAAAGATCCCAAAGAATATTTGTTTTAGACATCAAGCAAGAATTGATTTCTCTCTACTTTATACAATATTTTTCTTAGTAATGCATATATATGAGAGATTTAGGAAAAGATACATCATTTGTGAAGTACGTGGAGAATTTGTTATTGAGAATCAAGATATATCATTTGTGAAGTATGAGGAGAATTCGTTGTTGAGAATCAATCTCTTACCATATTTCCTCCATTGGTGCCCGTTGATCCAATCAGGGCAGAATGTTGTCCTTCTATAAAATGAGTAATTCTCAGTTCATGTTAGACGCATCAAGATCCATGCGTATAGCTTAACGGATAACAAATCAAATAGAATAAATATGAGAAATTAACGAAAATGGATGTATCATTTGTTAAAGTACCCAGGTAACTTGAAGTTGATAATCATTTCTTGATAAAATGTCCTCCATTGCTACTTCTTGTTGATCATATTCTGGTCTAGTCTTGTCCATATATCTGAAGTATTTCTGTGCAAAAATGAGTAATTTTACATTTCATGTTAGAATTACTTAGATCCATATATATAATTTAGGTCCATCTAAACCTCTTTCATCCTCCGCCCAATAACAAGATAAATGAAATAACGAAAAAATTAATTTCTATTATTAGGAAGTTAGACAAGCTAGTTATAATCCAACTAATGTCTATCAAGTTGTGTCTTGAAATCATATGAACAACAGAACCATCTTTTCATGTCTTCTCTTTTTCCTAAATTCTAAGAGATCTTCATGCGATGCTTACCATAGATGCAATCGTTCTTCCCAACAAGAAAGTTCACTTAATTTTTGAATCATGCGGAATAAATTACTTTTCAGACAAAGTCAGAAGCAAAAGATCATGAGTTTAGGCCATTAATTACCTCGGAAGCGAGGTGTCGACGCTCTCACTTCCCTCGGAGACCTCGGACCTGACACTGGCATTGGTCGGGACTTGCAAGACCTAGTTGGACTCGCCGCTGCTCGATAGGGATAGGGTGTTGCTGGACGACCTGAGGACATTGACGACCAGATGTTCTGCGAACAGGGGCTGCCCTATGTTGTTGCCAGTTTGAGAGTGAGCGTCTAAGAGATATGCGAGCTTCTTCGTGGGATTCTGGGCATGGAGGAGGTCCTGGATCGCGCGCTTGCGGTTTGAGGGTAGGTTCTTAGGCTAAGCGAAACTCTCCATTGATGAGAGACGTCTTGTGCTTTGCTTTGTGACGAGGAGTGAAAGTCGAGAGAGAGAGAGATAAGGACAAAAGAGCTCAGGGTCATGAGCACGAAGCAAGGAAGATGAACGGGAGGTGGTGCGAAAATTCCTCGTCCTGCGGGGTCTAGATAAAAATGAATATCTGGTCTTGTTAGTAACAATATTGTAATAATTGTTATCATATTCATATCTTGATGGGAGTGATAATTAAATTCTCTTAAATGTCATATTATGCACGTGTGCATGTGACCCAAAATTATATTCATGAAGCTTAAGTAGATTGGAAAAATTGTTCAAAAGATCCTAAACTTATTGCATGTTAGCCAATTGAGTCTAAACCTTTCAATTTTGCAAATTCGAGTCTTAAACCGTTTTACCTTTTACTAATTGAGTCAATCCGAACTTACTTTGACTGGAAATTACCGACGTGAACGGATGGCGGCGACGTGACACTTTTTAATAATATTTTGAATTTATTTATTTATTACTTTTTTTGGGGACTTTTGGATCTAGGGCCAGCCAACCCTCATTGGTTTTGGGCAAGGGCATCACGCCCCTCGCCAGCTCTGGGTGAGAGCTATGATGCCCTCGCTAGTGAAAGCAGGGGAGCGTGAGCCCTTGCCTAGAAATGGCAAACCCTTACTTGGCCCTATCTGGTGAGGGTATCATGCCCCTCATAGCCCTCGCCTAGCCATATCTGGTGAGGGTGTTGCGACCCTCACCATTTCTAGGCGAGGGCTCACATGCCCTCGCTTTTGCCAATAGAGGCGTCACGGCCCTCGCCTAGAGCCAACGAGGGTCGGCCGGTTCTCACTTGTGGCCGACGAGGATTGGCCAACAACCCCGCCAACCATAGATAAAAAAAAAAAAAATGCAAAAAGTAAAAAAGAAGAAGAAGAACCGGCTGTCCATGTTCGCAATCCGATCAAAATTGGCCGAATGAGCTCAATTGGTAGAAAGTGAAAATATTTAGGACTGAATTAATAAAAATTAAAAAGGTTTACAACTTAATTAGTAAAATTGAAAGGTTTATGATTAAATTGACAAAAGTATAATAGGTTTATTACCGAATTGGCAAAAGTGCTCCAACAGGATTTATGACTTTTTGACAATTTTCCCGAGAATGTTTTTCCCTCAAATCCAAACCTCTCTTTTATTACTCAATTGCTTGGGTGGGGCAATGGGATTCTCTTCTTCTTTTCTCATTTTCTAAGGCAAAACACCTTGAAAACAATACATTATAGATATCACATCGCCATCGCCATCCATGACACATAACATATACATACATATATCAATTTGGTTAACACCAAGCGGATGCTACGATAAGAGTTCGGCTGCCCCAAGCGAAGCATAACCCACCATTCTCTTCTTTCACATTGAATATCGGGTCTGAGTTCCACGCCAAACAGTTGAGCCACAGCTTCAATGATTCGGTCACGTGTCGACCAAGTGGCTTCAACTGGAACCCAGCCATCCCCATGCGGGCCCTCCACTTCCCGAACACCGAACACCTCGCATCTTTCAACCCTGTCCCTACCCTCGCAAGCAACCCAGTTCCCCAATTTCCGACTCAGCCCCTCCTCTGCCCTCGCTCGCGCCGAGTGGTACCTCAGCTCTGTAGACTCGATCGACTCGAGCAGCGCCCCGTAGTACGCCAGCGCCTCCTCCACGCGCATCAGGAATGGCGCCGTGTTCCCGTTCATCTCCTGCTCCACCAGCGTCACCACCTGCGGCGCCAGCCCCTTCACTCGCCGGAGGAGCTCGTCGCGCGTGTTCTCCGCGATCACGCTCTCTTCCGGCATTCTGTACAGCCTGAACGCCAAGTTCACCGCCAGCACCTCATCGGGCTCGCAGCCCAGCGAGTCGCGGCTCAACTCGCTCAGCTTCTGGCTCACGATGTTGAATACTAACCTAACTCTTGTGTCAGCTGCGAGTAAACTCAGTCGATCCCCAAGCATCCTGAGCCTCTCCACACCGTTGATGCTATCTGCGAGCGTCGTGATCTTGAGTGTGGATTGATTGCGCGCCTGAAGCATGGACAGCGCGACAAGGAGATTGTCGTACTGTCCTTCCCAACCAATATCGAAATCAATTACATGGAGCTTGTTAGTGGAGGGTTGCTCCGATGCAGCCTCCAAAATCGCGTTATTGGCAGCCATGAAAGCGAGCTTAAAACAAGGAGACAGATCGTAAGGTGACCGAACCGACAACACATGTTCCTCGGTGAACAACTCCGCCACGGGAGGGGGGTAATCGACTGGGCTCACGCGCGATTTAAGCGC
The DNA here is from genome assembly GCA_014182585.1 of Eucalyptus coolabah. Lineage (NCBI taxonomy): Eukaryota > Viridiplantae > Streptophyta > Magnoliopsida > Myrtales > Myrtaceae > Eucalyptus > Eucalyptus coolabah. The sequence continues at coordinate 11,444,319 of CM024620.1, read as the reverse complement.
AGACAACATGTATCCCATCAATTTCTGCTTTGAAGTTCTCATGGGGTTCGGCACGGCAGACAAGCGTCTCAGGATCTCCGAAGCCACGTCTACTCTGCCCTCGTGTATCGCCGTCGCAGTCTCCAGTAGCGACTGCTCACACAAGATGGATACCGGAGACCTCTGGACGTGGGTATCGACTCTCTCCACCGGAGACCTCTGGAGTCTCCGGACGGGGGTCTTGACGCTCTCTACCGGAGACTTGATGCTCTCACTTCCCTCGGAGATTTCAGAACTGACAAAGGCGTTGCTCGGGACCTGGAAGCCCTCATAGGACTCAGCCCCGCTCGATAGGGATTGGGTGTTGCTGCTGAACGACCCGAGGACGCGGACGATCCGATCTCCCGCAAACAAGGGCTGCCGTGGGTCATCGCCAGTTTGAGAGTGAGCGTCGAAGGCATCTCTGAGCTTCTTGGGATTTTGGCCACAGAGCTCCTGGATCTCGCGCTTGCCGCTGGAGGAGAGGCTCTTAGGCCAAGCGGAACGCTCCATTGATGAGAGAAGTCTTGTCCCTTGCTTCGTAATGATTAGGGAATGAATGAAAGTGGAGAGAGACAGAGACAGAGACAGAGACAGAAGGAGGGGGAGATAAAAGAGCGCGTTGACGTGAGAAAATATTAAGTTTTCTTCTTTTTTTTTATTATTTCTTTTTCTTCCTCAAGAGTAACTGTATTACACGGGTATCAATATGGGATTTTTGGCGATGTCCAAAAATTAATTTTAAGTAAAATTATTATAACTATATTATGTGTGTATTAGTATGTTTTGACCAATTTGTGAATCTCTAAGAGAGTGACCACATCTTTAACAAGGGATGGTTAGCTCGTTCTTTTTCGAAGGTGGAGGTTTCTAAGGAACAACCAGTAAAATCAAGATGTTGCATGCTCATGAAATACTCGGGGAATTGTCCCCCGACAAAAAGAATGCACATAAATATCCCTTGATCTTCCTCTTGTGTGAGGTGATCCCAGTACAGGAGGAGAGATGAACATACATTTAAACATTGGATGAATATGATAATTCCAAACATGACCATCAACCATCATAACAAGTAGACACTGCAAGTTATATAGACATCAAAAACAAGATTTAAAGATAAAAATAAAATGAAGAATCCACTAATCCATGAATCAAAATTGCTAGGTTCAACCTTAAAATGCATGTTGAAATTCGCATAAATTACGTGTAACAAAAAAACATATGGGATGAAAATTGGAGTCTTGTTTTTCGGTAATATTAGTAAAAGGAAAAAAAGAAAGAAGAAAAGACAAAAACTAAAAAACACCCCTTTTATATATTTTGAGTAAATTTGGCCCCTACATATATTGTTTCCCTCATTTTCGGCTCTGCGTCTACCCAACGGACCGTGGCTGCAAGGAGCGGTGGCAAGGGAAAAGGTGGTGCTGAGGGGCCGCTGCAACCACCTCCGCCAGTGGCCTCGCTGGATAGGAATATAATGGGGAATGTTGGGTTGGAGGACAATAGGGGGTGGGGGTGTGGGGGTGGTTGTGGTTGGGACTGGAGGCGGTTGGGACTAGAGGGGGTTTGGAGGGAGGGTCGAAGTGGAGAAGGACCGATGGGCGCTCGCTAAGAAGGTCATCAAGCTCGAAAGCTGAGGTAATTTCGATAGATAATGTTGGTTATGGCTTATTGCCTTTTTTAACCATTTTATAAGGCTTGGAGTAGTTAGCTTACCCCAGCTGAATGGGTTCTTGGTATCAGTTGCGCTAGAACGGTTAGCTTTTGTTGTATTTGACCGAATTTAGCACCTTGTGTCAATAGTTGAGAGAGAGGGAGGGAGGGAGGGAGTGTTTAAGGAATAGGATAAATATTTTTCGAGATAAAACGGGCATATTATGTTTTGACGCCATGCTTGTTCCTTGAGGACAATAGGGGGGTGGGGGTGTGGGGGTGGTTGTGGTTGGGACTGGAGGCGGTTGGGACTAGAGGGGGTTTGGAGGGGGGTCGAAGTGGAGAAGGACCGATGGGCGCTCGCTAAGAAGGTCATCAAGCTCGAAAGCTGAGGTAATTTCGATAGATAATGTTGGTTATGGCTTATTGCCTTTTTTAACCATTTTATAAGGCTTGGAGTAGTTAGCTTACCCCAGCTGAATGGGTTCTTGGTATCAGTTGCGCTAGAACGGTTAGCTTTTGTTGTATTTGACCGAATTTAGCACCTTGTGTCAATAGTTGAGAGAGAGGGAGGGAGGGAGGGAGTGTTTAAGGAATAGGATAAATATTTTTCGAGATAAAACGGGCATATTATGTTTTGACGCCATGCTTGTTCCTTGAGTGTATGAGCTGTTACTGGGTTGGTAGATGCTTCTTGCAATAGTATTATAATGTTCTATGCATCTGTTTGCTGGATGGAAATTTCGTCATGTGTAATTTACCTACCCAAGTAAACAGAGCACGAGTACCTGAAGCTGCTATAGAGTTTTGGATAATGATGAAAAGATCCATAATATAAAGCAAGCATCCAGCAATGTAACGGGCAAGACCAAAAACAATGCTGTCTTTCCAGAGAAGTCATTGATATTCCCGAGATGTTCAACGAGTTCATATGACTCGGATGCAACTAGATATGCTCCACCAAAAAGACGCACTCTTGAGGTTACGCCCCCAAGGGTAGGTCTCACCACTCCATAACCCATTGACACTACCAATAAGAGAAGTCTCGAGAGTGTTTTCTTTACTGCAGTAAAAGTGACAGCCCACATCATGATGCCCATCGGTCTTCTTTCAGTGGAGTTTAAGTCGGAATATTCAAAGTACCAGAGAGCCGATTCACACATTCCAAGAGCAATAACTGCAGTTATGTGGTAATGCAACTGTATGACATCCTTCCAGTGTTGAACGAACTTCAAAAACCACATAAGTCCAAGTACAAGGTAAAACAATGACATTAAACCAAACACTACCATCAAAGGAGCTATTTTTCCAGGCAAATAACCACTTGGATTTCTCCATACTGTCCTCCCTTTAATTATGGTACCCTTGAGATGTGGATCACAAAACATAAAATACTAGTACATCCCTGTCTTATCAATCTCGACCGTCACGCTCTCCATCTTTGCTTCTTGATTTCTCCCAGCAAATGAAGTTGTTATGCATCTGGGCCATTTGGGGTTATTCTGGTTTCTCTGACTAATAACTTGACCTAATTTGCAGGCTTTCTCTTCAGACAACTGCGGAGTGCAACATATCATATCAGATTTCAAATAAGCACCTCCAATCCTTTTCCGATCTTTTATATCAAGTATGATAGCCTCCACCGAGCCACTATTCTCTTGCATTTCATTTTGTGCATCAGCAGACTCCTTTGTCCTTATGAAGGTGACATCATAAACCTAAGTTGGGGAATCAAGATAAAGAAATCGAATCAATATCAATAATTGTAGGGAAAACCTTCAAACAGAGATTGACGAGGGTTTGCACCAAAGAGATGTATAATCAGAGACTACAATACCGTCCGTCTCCAACCCAGTAACAATATGCACAAAGTGCAGGCAATATATTTTGTGCGAACGCATGTGTTCGTATCTATAGAGCAGGTAGCTGGCACATTCTAAAAAAATAAAATAACGGAAAGCAGGCACACCAAGAGGTACAAATATGATGCTTACATTACATGAACCATCAAACAGAAAGAACATCAGCATAATTTAGAGGCAGCAAAGCATTAAAAAATCACTCGTTACTTGGATTTCAATAGAGAAACAATCGACCTATAAAACAATTCTTCCACAGCAAGCGACAATCTGCCGCAGGGGGCAGGACTAGAACTGCCATTTCCATTATAACCTCGTAACGAATCATTGACTTCTCGGACCTCCAGCGAAAGCTCTACTCGGTCAATGATGCAGAGTAAAACAAAGAAATTCCAGCACCCCATCTACGATAAAGAGAGAACGAGTAACCCGCACCTTAAGTCCTAAATCTTATGTAACGAATGCAATCTAGACCCGCACTTCAACTACAAAGCGCAATCGAGTCCTAAAATTCCCAATTAAGCCCTAAAACTCAAATCAAAACGTAGGAAATCCTCTAGCGAACCCGCGGCCGACTCCAGACGTTTCATCCAAAGGACTTCGATTGCGTTCTTCCGCGGATATACGTACAAACCGCATAGAATCTAAGCGAGTTCAAACGATCGCGCGGCTGCAGCACAACGTTCCGGAAACCAAGACGAAGACGGAGCATCCATTCGGGACGCCAGCAAACCACCAAAATGAAGGAATCCGCACCTGATGAAGGACTTCCCCTTGGAGCCGGTCGTGATGTTGGGAGACGACGTAGTGGAGGAGGAAGGCGGGATCGCGGACCGGGGGTGCGGAGGCCCTCGCTGCCACCGTGGAAGAAGAAAGTGTTGGAGCGGGAGGTGAAGGCCTCGTTGAAGTAGTCGCGGACCGAAGCGTCGACGGCGACGATCGAAGCCAGAGCCGCGACGAGGAAGAAGGAGGAGAACCCTAACCGGCGATGAGCTCTGCACGATTCTCTCACTTCCATCTCCTTCCTCCTTCACCCTCTCTCACCCTCTCTCTCTCTCTCTCTCTCTCTCTCTGTTTCTCTGTTTCTCTCTCTTCCAGAGCAGAATGAGCTTTGACAAGGGAACCAACCTCGGAGCTGAGCTGAGATGCTTTCCATCTTCCTTATTTTAATATCTGAGAAAACAAGGGAATTTTCCCTACTTTCCCAATAAGTAAATTTGGATTATTTGGATAAAATAATGATCAAACTTCCAATTTCCATTTTCTTATTTTAACTAAAGTTAGGATGAGTAAAGAATATTTTACTACTGATAGCATAAAAATTTGTTATCAACTAGGTAGGTTCTTAATTTTTATGGAAAATTACAAGTTATATGATTGAAAGAATTTATGACCATCAAATAGAAAATATGCCCGTATTATATAAAGATTATGACCCATTATGTAATTTATTAATAATAGAAAAGGAGATGTACTATTAACTTAGGCAGCTTGCTATGTTTTTGTGGACAAATAGATATCATGGGATCTATATTACTTGCGACGACAAAAATGGAAATTATGTTCTGTAAAGAAGGTTACAAAATAATATGTGATGGGTAAGTTCCTATTATCAACAAAAATTGTGAATTTCAAAAGAACACTACTATCGATTAGCCAATATCCCTTCTCATTTTTTTTTTTTTTGTACATCATTGTATAGGAGGATCTTGAAAAGATTTCTTTGTAGTTTCGCATCAAATTTGAAAATAATTAAGTTGTTTTTCCAAACGATACAGGTCTTTTTTGGTACATTTACGAAAGCATATATAAACAAAAATCCTAATTTTAATACAATATGAATCTAAAAACTCCTTTTTGTCTGGCTTGATTTAATGGTAATTGTATTTTTTGGAGATGATAATCGATATGTTTTTACAATCTTAATTAGACATAGGAGAGTCAATTCTAACCATTGTTAATATGATGCATTTAGAGGTTTTAATATTCTTGATATGTCGAAATTTCTTATCAAACTAGTGGGGAATACATGGAATATAAAATACTTTTTTTATTGGTTTGATAATTACATAACCTGGACTTTTGCACATTGACATTGACACTCTTCTAATCTTGTTCTCTACTTTGCTTGGATGGAACTCCACGAGCTGACTAGAGATAATTAGCCATTGTTGGATTTTTGACTTCTAATTTTGATATTTTAGTCATAACAATTCAACAACTACTTAGCTATAAGTAAACTTGCACATTCTTTCAATTTAATGTTTTGGCAAGGTTGGAACTAGCGCACAAATATAAATCAGAGGAAAATTACTGAAACAATCCTATTCTTCTTTTTTTCTTTTGCCAATTACATCCTAAATTTTTTACAATTATGTCAATTCAATTTATTCGACCAATTTTGGGAGACAAGCGCTAATGTGAAGGCCAGCTAGTGTCGGCCATTTGGGTGACGCCGACATAAAATTTTTAAATGATATTTTATTTTTTATTAATTTTCCTTTTTTTATTTCTCTTTTTTTAATCGAATAAATTAGTACAAATGCAAAAGTTTTAAAACTAAATTGATAAAAAAAAAAAAAAAAAAAAAAACTTTAGGAAGGAATAGGAAAAATTGTAATGTATTTAGGACGTTTTTAGTAATTTTCCTCATGAATCGATTAGATGCTCAAAGAGCTCTAAATACATTATTTTAACTTGTTAGCATAAAAAATGAAAATTGTATTATTCTATCATGCTCGCCTTTAGTTTAATTTGAATCGACAAGATCCATTAGCATCTATATTTGCATGAGGTCGGTTAAAATATTTACATTTATCCGGTGACTACAAAGTCAACCTAGCTAGCGTAAAACAACAAAGACAGATCAAACATGTGATGGGTCAGGCACTCTAATTCTAGGTAGGGGTGTCAATGGGTCGGATCGGGTCGGGTTTTGTTGTTACCCCGACCTGACCGAAACACAAGGGTCACACACTATGACTCGACCCAAACCGACCTAAAACACATTAGATGGTCTAATGTGTTTCGGGTCGGGGTTGCTAGGCTTCCCACCTTTTTCTTTTTTTTTTTAGGGTTCGGGTTGGGATGGTATTGTCAGTAGGGTTAATACCATTATGGTCTGTTACCATATTGGTCTTCAAAGTGACAGAAAGCTATGCTCATATCTATAGTTTTTATGTCATGTGCATATGTCAATGCAATAGTTTTGTTTTTCCCTCGTTTTGTTCTAACTTTTCACAAATTGTTAGTTTTTTAATGACTAGGACAACTCCTCTTTTTACTCTTTTTCAAGAGTAAAAAGAGTCTGAATTCAAGATGGAAGATCTTGAATCACATAATGACCGAGAGTACATTGCCGAATCAAGCAAGGAGGATGGCTTGGCAGTTGTATGTTTCTGATGGGCTCTCCAACACAAATAGGCACTGTATGTAGATGGTGAGAGAAGGTGTAAGACCAGTTCTGCATTCAATAGCAGACAACTTTTACATCGCATTTGTGTCCAAACTTGAAATATAGAACAGTTACTCATTTACACGATTTTGGTGACACCAGAGGGTAATAAATCAAACTAGAAAGCCTAATTAATGCACTAATGTCAAACAAGGTGGACAACATCAGGCTGCATTGGCAGCACGGGCATGGAATGAACTAATTAAGCTCTTCTTCAGGCAGATCGTGAAGATCAGAGAAGCTTTGATATAACATGACAAGAAGTCCAAAAGGCATTTGAGGCAGCCCTGAGAAGTACTGGGTTTTGATAGATCCTGAAAAGAATAGACATTGACCACAATTACGTTGTGTGTGTGTGTGAGAGAGAGAGAGAGAGAGTTGCAAAGGTCAAGAGCTGGATAAATCTGCAAGAGTATGGAGGTTAAGAATTGTCTAAAAGAACAGCGTAAGATTCAAACATGCTCCGAGATAGAAAATATAGGAAAGTCACATGCTGAAAATAATAAACCAATATTTGAAAGGAGATTAACTAAAAGACACACCTAACGGCTGTTGCCCCCCCAGGATGCTACGTTATAGATGACTTTGCTCCCATCCCATGCCTTTCGGAGCTTTCCTTTCTTCTTTTTCACAGAGAATGCCTTGCTAAGAGCTAATAGGAAATTGAAAGTATGTCAGGACTCTTATTATCAACCAGTGATGCATAAAATGTTATCCCCTTTCCATGCAATAATTTCAGTTGGGCTTTAGTAAGCAATTCCATTCAAATTACAAATGTAAAAGGGAAAAAAACCAGTATGATGACTAAGCAGACTCACCTATATTAATACAAGCAAAGTTTCTGAAAAACCAAACGCCAATAAGATTTGGTAACAGCTGAAACTATCAAGTAGTGCCTATAGCCACAAGTAAGACAGAAGAGAGATGATGTATAAAAAGCTGATGGAATACCCTGCATCAATTGGAGTTCTTGTCACAATCCATCATAGTTGGTAGAAGCATATAAGTATAAAAGTGAAATTCTCAGAGATAGCTTTCTGCTGTTTTTATTTTTTATTTTTGAAGCATCAAAGTTACCACCCAATGTACTTTCAAAAATAACAAGACTACTTAGGTTCTAATTGCTAATAACCTCCACTTAAAAAGTTGCCCACCACCACATTAGAAGACAAAATGATCATCGTTATGGAGGTTAAGGTTTCTCTTTCCAAATCTGATATATAGAAACACAGTCCATATCAACTTACATTTATAGATGCCGACTGCCATATTTGAAGGAGAAAGATACATAATGGAACAAAAAACAAGATAATTGCTCCAATAATAAGAATTTTTGTTTATTCTCATAGTTCACAAGGAAACCCATTTCAGTGGGAACACAAAAGTTCAATTGAAGCAATGAGTGGAAAGACATTCTTACACATGAACCAGAATGTAAAGTTTTTTTTTTTTTTTTCCCAACAAATAACTTATAAAAAGACAGCACAAGAGGTTCAAAGATCAGCCATATTTAACATCTAAATCAGTGGTGAAAGAATATGCCTTTGTGGGAATGACCATCTTTTCATGGGAAGGTTTTCAGTTTCCGCAACACCATGCAAATTATAGAATTGGAAACTTAAAAAGCATATCTGGAAGAACTTGCAAGACTAGTGTGATTAAAAAAAAATTACAATGGACAATTTGTTTATGATGGATGGAATCCTTTCAAGATACAGAGCAGTGTATCAACACCAACAGCTGTCCACCAAATCCTATGGCATGATGCAGGAGCTTTCAAAGTTTGATAGATTGAGCATACTATATATGCTGAGGAATTGTTCATATGATGCATCATTGCACGTGCCTAGCAGATGTAAATAGAAAAAGCATTCAGGAGTCATACCAAAGCATGATAAGCAAGTTCAATTTATTGAAATGTCAAGAAAGCTTGCCCCTTCGTTCTTTCCCCTGAATACACAAAATAGAACACTTATCTATTACCCAGAGACCTAGACAGACAGTGGCGAATTTTGCAGTGGAAATTTCACCCCTTTTAACAGCCATTGACCCGAAAACATTCAGCAAGAAAGTACAGCACCAGCTATTCCACCAATGACATTCATGACTCAAAGTAGGTTCAAACGATATGATCACCATCTATCCAAAAAAACGAGTCATTAGACATTCACTTCCACCACAGTCACCGACTACTTCAGCCCTCGAGAGAACAGGATGATGCACAAACGAAACGCTCGGATTAAATTCAGTACCGAAAGTGCAAAGCACACTGCATTTCCACTCCCATCTCTCGAAAATCCACGAAACGAACCGAAAAGACAATGCCACCAGAAAGGCCTAGGATCGCATCGACGCGCGCAGCACCAGATTAAACATGCGCCATACATACCCTGCCGACTTCGGCGAATTTCTAGAGCGTAATCAAGGACTACAGGGGAGAAGCGAACCTTGAAATTCCGCTGGAAGCTGTATCGGGGCTCGGGGTCGAGAGCCGACTCGTCCTCCTCCTCGGCGTCGCCGGCAACGATCGACTGATTCGGCGGCGGCTAGGGTTCCGGCAGTCGTGAGCGAAGGCACAGTCGTGTCGTCAGAGAAGAAGGGGGAGCCGAGAAAGATGAGAACGTGTTTACTGTTTATGTTTGTTTGCTTGTTTGAAGGTGGAGTTATTGTGTTTGCGGTCGAACAATGTTCCAACTGTATCCAATCCTAAACATATATTCTTTGTTTGTTTTATATCTGTTTCTTAAACAGTATCAAGACCCAAAACAAGTATAATACTTGCGGGTCGTGGTCGGGTCGGGTTTTTTTGACACCACTAATCTATATTACTTGTGAAGACAAAAAGGGACATTATTCGTAAAGAAGGTTACAAAAATGACATGTGATGGATAAGTTGTTATTATTGACAAAAATTGTGAATTTTAAAGGAAGAGTGCTATCAATTAGCCAATACCCATTCTTGTTTTTTTTTTTTTTGGTGTAAATCATCATACTAGATGATTTTGAAAAGATTCTTTGTAGTTCACATCGAAATTGAAAATAATTAAGTTATTTCTCTAAATGATACTGATCTTTTTTGGTACGTTTATGAAAGTAGATATAAACAAAACCGTAATTTCAATACGATATGAATCTAAAAAAACACCTTTAGTAATTGTAAGTTTTGGAGATGATGATCTGGCATGGGCTTACAATCGTAATTTGATACATGCTAGTAAATGCTAACCCTTGTTAACATGATGCATTAGAGATTTTAATATTGATGATATGTTGAAATTTGTTATCAAACTAATAAGGAATACATGGAAAATAAAAATACTTTTTTTTTTTATTGGTTTGATAATTGCATAATTGGGACTTCCGCACATTGACACTGACACTCTTCTAATCTTATTCTCTACTATGCGTTGAATGGAAGTCCACGAGCTGAGTCACGATGGACTTTGACTAGAGATAACTTAGCCCTTGTTGGATTTTTAACTATTAATGTTGATATTTTAGTCATAACAGGTCAACGACTACTTAGCTATCACTAAACTTGCATATTCTTTCAATTTAATGTTTGCGAGGCCGAAACTAGCACACCAATATAAATCTAAGTAAAATTATCAAAATAGTCCTATTTTTTTATTTTTTTACCAATTCCATCATGACATTTTACAATTGTGTCAATTCAATTCATCCAATTAATTTTATGTGGTGACCACTAACGTGTAGGCTAGCCGGTGCCAGCCATTAGGCAACGCTAATGTAAATAATTTTAAACAATATTTTATTTTTATTAAATTTTCCTTTTTTTCTCTTTTTTTCTTTACCAAACTAAATTAGCACAAATGCAAAAATTATAGAACTAAATTGAAAAATAAAAAGGTTTAGGACTGAATAAGAAAAATTGCAATAGCTTTAGAATGTTTTTGGTAATTTTCCGATGAATTAGTTAGATGCTCAAAGAGTTCTAAATACATTATTTTTAGTTGCCGGCATAAAAAATGAAAAATTGTACGATTCTATCATGTTTGATTTAGTTGAATCTAATCGGCAACATTCATTAGCCTCTATATTTGCATGAGGTTGGTCATTTTTTGGTGAATACAAAGTCAACCTAACTAGTGTGAAACATTGGAGACAGGTCAAACATGTGATGGGTCAAGCATTGTGATTCTAGGTATTTTTCTTCAAATAAAGACTGGAGCTAACATTATTAGAAGCAGAAGGAAGGATAAATTGCTTCGGAGTAGGTTGTTCATTTCCTGGCTTGCTGTTTTGTGATGATCATAGTGACTCTAGAACTCACTTATTCTTCGAGTGCGGGTATTCTCATCGGATTTGGCTTCGCATTTTGCAGACGTGTTTCATTCATCGAAGCATTGGCAATAATTGCAATGTTGGACTATCTAGGTTGAAGCAAGACCCATTAAAAGAAGTAAATTTTGCGAGTGTTTGTCGCATCCATCAATGGAGAGCTAGGAACTCCAAGCTGAATTCAACTTTTCCTCTACCTCTTGTTGATGCTGTGATTCAAACGGTTGAGATTCACAATCAAACACAGCTTTAATGTATATAGGGACTCTCGAGGTTACAATCACCTCTAAGCTGCATTTGAGATTACTTGCTGTGGAGGAAAGCTCCCTCATTTATGGACCTCTAGAGCAGTTGCATCCATTATGTAGCAACTATCATCGATGGTTTAGATTTTAGAAGATTGTGGTGTATATGTTGTATATATAATGGTTTTGGTATATCTTGATCATAGAATTTGAAGCTTTTAGTTTCTTGGTCCTTGATGGAATCGGTTCATGTTAATTAATATAAAGTTAGGGAAAAGAAAACAACCAATGGATACTTCTCTCAATAATGAGAAGGATCCCTCTCCTGATGCTGACTAATGAGGGCTGGTCCATCTTTGGTGTACTTAGCGACAATTTTGTTCCTTTTTTTTTTTTTTATCTGTACTATAGTTTTTGCCAATAGCAAATAAAACTTGATTCTGAGAAGAAGCTGGCTCAAGCAAGTGCTTTGACTATTGGAATTGAGAATAGGTCATTGGAGGTGAAAGAGAAGCTGTGCAACGTTGATGCCAAGTTTTGGAGGTCAGCAGAAAAAGTTCACAATTGGACTTGAAGATGCAAGAGATGGATACACACAAAAGCATACTTTGAAGAAGAAAATATCAGGTGGTCCCGGACCGTCAAGTCAGCGTTGTCTCCGACCACTCACGAATAGCCATGTGGAGATGTGGGGCCACTGGAGTAGAGGAAATTCTTCCCGCCCAAAACAATTCTTTTTTTTCCCCTATCACTAGACCTGCTGACACTAGCCTGCACACATTTGTTTCACTCTCTCTCTCTCTCTCCTTCCATCTGTGAAGAAGAAAAGGGACGTCCTTCTCTCTCCAGCAAAGGCGTTCTCTCTCCCTCTCCTCCATTCAAATTTTGGATCTTTCGTTAGCTCTTAGATTTTGCTCCTCCGGCCCTCTGCTTTGGCGTTCGTTGCCGCTCGGGCATTCCACGTCCTTCGTCTCACTCGGAAGAACCCTCCAAAATTTCCTTGTTTTCTATGTTTTTATCCCGTTCTCTTTCATTTGAGATCTCTCGCAAGTCGTTTTCCATCTCTTCTACGAAAGTTCTCAAAGGACATTATTGGAATCAAGTTCGTCCAAATCCTTTGTCTCACTCAGATGAGGCCCTTGCATTTTTCGCATTTTCTTTCTGATGAAGTTTGGGAAGGTAAAAGAAGCAAAAATGGTTTTTTATGGAGTCCCGAGAGAGATGTTGTGAGTTGGCGGGTATGTGACATTTTTGTTTTATTCTTCGAGATGTGTAAATATGGCCTTAGTGGCCTACTCCTGTGATCAGGCGTGTGATGGAGTTGGGAATTTACATCCAGGCAAATTGGTTCGTGGGTTTGTACTTGTTTGGAGATGTTTGATGATGGTTTGGTTCTCACAACCCGTTAAATATGTATACTAAGTTGGGTAACATTGTGAATGCTCATCGAGGTTTGAGGACATAACAATGAGAAATTATAATACAGTAATATAAGTTCTTCTTGATGTTGGACAAAGCCATAGCACATTTTGCTTTCCTTGTTACCTTTCAAAAGATCTCGCCCATAAAACTTAAGTATACAACAAAACATGAAACAAAGAACAATTTCATGTCAGAAATATACTTGCAAAATTGAAATCTTATTCAAATTGTACAAAGTAAAAATCAGGGAAAAAAAATAAGAAACATGATTCCAGTGCTCCACACCAGGAATAAAACAAAGGCAAAACCTCTTCAACAAAACTCATTAACTCAACAAAGCAATCCCTTAACCACTGGAAGTTCGTCTCAGTGGCCACCTTTAACATGGAAGGGGGGAGGTGAGGAATTCAAATCACCACCTTCTCGAGAGAGAGATGAGGGTAGGGACACGTAAATTTTGAGAATGGGTTGCGACTCGCACGCCCGCAAGAGGCAAGGCACACGTCTGCGAGTGAGTGTAAAGTAAGAATAAAGTAGGACTGACCAAAAAAACAAAAAAAAACAAAGCAATCCCTTTTCACTAATATATATAAAACAAAACAGAAGCAATGCCTGCTACAACCTCCATTCCGCATGCTCAACAGCAACACCGACTTTGTCCTCTCCTTCACCACCACCTTTGTCTTAGCGGTCCTCACCCTCGTTCGCCAGCAACACTAGTAGTCACACCTGACATTTGTTATGTCACCGTCCTCGACTTCTCGATAGCCTCTTCAATGCTGAAACAACTTAGATTCGTCGAAACAAATGTTCGCCGTGGAAAGATCGCAGAAATAGCGAAGAGCGCTCGAACTGCAACGAACACCAGAGCAGAGGCCTGGAGGAGCAAAATCTAAGAGAGAAGGGGAGATCCAAAATTTGAATGAAGGAGAGGGAGAGAGAACGTCTTTGTTGCAGAGAGGAGGACGTCCATTTTCTTCTTCAGAGATGGAAGAAGAGAGGATATGAGCGAGACAGAAATAAATGTGTGCAGGCTGTTATGTGCAGCTCTAGTGACGGGAAATTTAAAAAAAAAAATTGTTTTGCAGGAGAAGAACTACTTCTAAGAGAAAATCTTCAGTGGCCCTCACACCTCCACATGGCGCTTCATGACTCGTCGGAGACCATGCTGACGTGGTGGAATGTTTTCTCGACTTTGAAGGGAGCGTTTGTCTTTGAATACTGAGTATGCTCTTTTCAACATGTGCATCATGGGATCACGTTGTTTACATTGCTATAGCTGTAAGAAATATTTAACAAGGGATGTTGCAAATCTTCCCCTTTTTGGCAGACAGGAAACACATAAGGCCACATGTTATAAACAGAGAAGATTTACAAAAGAGTGGGATCAAAAGTTGCAGGAAAGGGAAAAGAAGCTGTGTGAGGATAGGAGAATCCTTAAAGTGGAGGAGGAAAAGGCCAATGAAATTTACCAACTTCTTATGTAGAAGGACATGGATCTTGTAGAAGCTTACAGAAACATGATGTCATCCAAATCAATGTTTTATGAGAAAGAGAAACATATAAATCCAAGTTTAGCAGACTTGGCTGCAAAAGAAAAGGTAAGTTCCCTGTTCAGTGCTGCTGGTTCTCCTCTTGGTCTTTGCAAATCAACCTACATCATATTTTTCCAATAGTCATTTAGTTCACTTTTCAATTTGGTTGCAGGAAGTACAGTAAGAAGAAAGCATTATGAGATCAGAAGAGGAAAAGCTACTTGCAATGGAGGACAAGCTGAATCTGGAAGAGAGTGTGAGTAGGATGCATAAGCTGCAAACTACTTCGAACCTCCATAAATGATGTAACAGGGGAGCCCTGAAGCAGCTATGGACAGAGAAGAAAGAGTGCGAACAAGAATTCAATACACACCAAATGAAACAAATCGAATAACGAAAAATGAATGCAGACACATGAGAATGTTTTTCCCCCTCAAATCCAAGTCTCTTGTTATTACCAATTGCGGGGTTGGGGAAATGGGAATTCTCTTCTTCTTTTCCCATTTTCTCAGGAAATACACCTTGGAAGCAATACATTATAGATATCACATCCCCATCACCATCGCCTTCACCACCCATACATAGCACATGACAATACGTATGCATATCAATTTGGTTAATGCCAAGCAGATGCGACGGTGAGAGTTCGGCTGAGCCAGCCGAAGCAAACCACACCGTTCTTTTCTTTCACCGTGAATCCCTCCTGAAGGGGAAAAGCAAACCCCGCCTCCAAAAATTTGGCCACGAGTCGACCCAGTGACTTCAACTGGAATCCAGCCGTCCCCATGCGGGCCCTCCACTCCCCGAACACCTCGCATCTTTCTACCCGGTCCCTACCTTCGCAGGAAATCAAGTTCCCCAATTTCCGACTCAGCCCCTTCTCCGCCCTCTCTTGCTCCAACTTGTCCCTCGGCACTGTAAAAAGCAGCGCCCCGTAGCCAGCGCCTTATTTTACCTATTTGCTCCACCAGGCAACAAGCCCCTAATGGAGGAGCTCATTATCTATTCTGAGAAAATTCACCGCCAGCACCTTTCGCAGCCCATTTCAACTTCTGATGTAATTTAACCTAAGTTTTCCTTGTTTATGAGGCAGAATAACTGAGATTTTATGGAGATTAATGCATTATCTATGAGAAAATAATGGCATTATTTAAATTTTCCTTGTTTATGCAGAATAATTATGGAAATAAAAAAGAATGGCGATTATCGGAAGATGGAAGATGATATCAAATCAGGAAATTCTTGATTTTGTTCCCTAATGTTATCTGCAAACATTGAGAGATAGATATTTTAGATTTCCTATAAATAGGAAGAGAGAGCAGCTAGGGTTTTATATAGTTAGATCGTTTTTCCATTGTTTTGAGAGTTTTTCAAGTATTTTGAAGAGAAGACAAAAGTGGTGACAGAATTCTTGTTCTTTGATTCAAGATGCTGGGTTTGATCTATATTTTTATTTTTAATTCTTATTCTACTATGTTCTAATTTTCTTTTGTTAGGGCTACGATGTAGCCTAATCATGATGATGTGAATTTCATGATTTTTATGTTCTACAATTGATTTCATTCATGTGAGTTATATATTATTGCGTTTAATGCTTTTGAGTGACTGGCCATCACTTGAATGATCTGATGTGCATGTTTGAGACTGAGAGGTGATAATATGCAATTGCTCATTATAATATATAACCATGAATTAAACGTGAATAGAAATATACCGCGTTATTTGTGTAGCTTTCGGTGATAAGGTGATCCAAAAGACTCATTGTAAACCGGGAATATTCATAGTTTTTAATGCACTCATGTTTATTTTAATTCACATAGAGATATAGTGGATTAATAAGCTGAGTAGGTTTGCTATACCTAGAGATAGGATAGTAAATAGATTAGGAAATTCCGCTATCACATGTTTGATATCGTTCTTGTATTCATAACAATATGAAATTCATATATAGTGGTTACGGTGAAATCGGATGCTCTAACATATTTATCTGATTGATTTTACTGCATTTAGTCTACAAGTTTTGTTTTTAATTTATTCTAAATTATATTTTGATTTGTTAGATAAATTTTAGAATTAATCTATTTTAGTATTTAATTAGTTTATTAATCATCGATCTTCGTGGGACGATACTTTTCTCATCATTATATTACTTGTTCGATACGTGCACTTGCGTTTAGAATTTTACGAACAAGTTTTTGGCACCGTTGCCGGGGATCGTTTGTTTAATACTGATTAATATTGATACCAGATAATTCTAAATTTAATCTAACTTTCGTTTTGTTTTATTTTTCATGGTGTACATTGGTTTATGACACGTAGCCAACAAGGGGAACTTGTTGAGCTTGATCCAGAAATCGAGCGTACATTCAAAAGGCGACTAAGAGAACAGAGAATCACGCTAAGATGGCAGACGGTGATAATGAAAATCCACGTAGACTTTTAAGAGATTATGCTACGCCAACAGTTCAAGGCACCACATCAAGTATCGAAGACCTGCAATTCAAGCAAACAACTTTGAGATCAAACCGTCACTTATTCGATGCTTCAACAATCGGTGCAATTCAGTGGGCTACCAAGCGATGATCCAAACGCTCACATCGATGCTTTTCTTGAAATCTGTGACACCATTAAATATAATGGAGTTACAGATGATGCTATTAGATTGAGATTATTTCCATTCTCTCTTGGAGATAAAGCTAAGAGTTGGCTTTATTCTCTTCCCGCAGGATCAATTACTACATGGAATGATATGGCTAAGAAATTTCTTGGTAAGTTCTTTCTACCTGCAAAGTCTGCGAAGATGCGTAACGATATTACTAATTTTATGTAGATGGATAATGAATCATTATATGAAGCATGGGAAAGATTCAAAGAATTTCTTAGGAGATGCCCACATCACGGACTACCCGTATGGATGCGGTACAAACTTTTTATAATGGCTCTAGTGCAAATCTTCGTTCTATGATTGATGCAGCTGCGGGGGGGACTTTAAATAATAAAACACCAGAAGAAGCCTACAATTTATTAGAAGAGATGGCGTCCAATAGTTATCAGTGGCCTACTGAGAGATTACCAATGCGAAAAGTTAGCGGAGTTCATGAAGTGGATGCTTTTGCTGCAATTGCTGCACAATTTGAAACAATCAACAAAAAGCTTGATAATATGAGTGTTTCAGCCATGAAAATTCACAATTTGACATGTGATTTTTGTGGTGGAGGACATGTTAGCACAGAGTGTCGGGTAGGTAATACTTTCAAACAACCTAGTGAAAATTCTAACTTTGTTGGGAATTTTAACAGTCATAGAATAATCCCTACTCCAACATATACAATCCGAGATGGCGCAATCATCCAAATTTTTCATGGAACAATCGAATGTGACGAGACCACAAGGATTCAAACAATCGAAGAAACAAAGTCAAATTTGGAAGACATAGTCACCAAACTTGCTAACACAACTCAAAACTTCATCAAAAGCACGGATGTGAGATTTCAAAACCAAGAGGCTTCAATCAGAAATTTGGAGATGCAAGTGGGTCGGTTAGCAAGCATGATGTCGGGGAAGACAACAGGGGTTCTTTGCCAAGCAACACAGAAAAAAATCCAATTGAAAACATAAAGGCTATTACCCTAAGAAGTGGTAAACAAGTAGGAGAAAAAGAGATTGTCGAGAGACAAAGAAGAGGTGATCAATAAACAATCGAAGGAGACAAGTAAGAGTAAACTTTTTCCAGATAATCCCAAGCCATATGTGCCACCAATTCCATTCCCTCGGCGACTCCAAAGAGCACAAAATAGATAAGCAATTTTCTAAATTTCTTGATGTATTTAAAAAATTGCACATTAACATTCCTTTTGCAGATGCTTTAGCGCAAATGCCTAGTTATGCAAAATTTTTGAAGGAGATTTTGGCAAACAAAAGGAAACTGGAGGATT
Organism: Eucalyptus coolabah; assembly: GCA_014182585.1. Classification (NCBI taxonomy): domain Eukaryota; kingdom Viridiplantae; phylum Streptophyta; class Magnoliopsida; order Myrtales; family Myrtaceae; genus Eucalyptus; species Eucalyptus coolabah. The sequence goes on along the minus strand of CM024620.1, from coordinate 11,425,896 downwards.
ATGAAACTGTGAAGTTAAACGAGGAGTGTTCAGCTATCCTACAAAACAAATTGCCTCCGAAATTAAAAGATCCAAGGAGTTTTACTATTCCTTGCACTATTGGGGATTCTTACTTTGAAAAAGCATTATGTGATTTAGGTGCAAGTATTAATCGATGCCTTATTCTGTTTTCAAGAAATTAGGATTGGGCGAGGTAAAAGCAACCACGGTGTCACTTCAACGGCTGATTGATCAATTAAATATCCGAGAGGTATTGTGGAGGATGTTTTGGTAAAAGTTGACAAATTTATCTTTCCTGCAGATTTCATAGTTCTTGACATGGAGGAAGATTTTGAGGTACCACTTATCTTAGGTCGACCTTTTCTAGCAACAGGAAGAGCTCTTATTGATGTACAACAGGGGAAGTTGATCCTTAGAGTTCAAGATGATCTTGTTTCATTTAATGTTTTTAAAGCAATGAAATATCCATCGATGATAATTCTTGTTTTAGAGTTGAGACAGTTGACAAGTTGGTGAATAAGGTTTTCCAGAAAATATTTTTGAAGATCCACTTGAAGCATGTCGATTCAACCAAGGGACAAAGATATTCATAATGAAGAGATAAAGGAGTACGCAAATTTCATGGAGGCAATTCCACCATATTCAAGGCAAAAGGCAATTAAATTTGAAGAGTTGGGACAACACATTACAAAGCCTAAACCATCAATTGAAGAGCCTCCAATTCTTGAACTCAAACCCTTACCATCTCATTTGAAATATGCTTATTTAGATGGAGTTTCTTCTTTACCAGTAATTATATCTTCTTCTTTGACAGATTTGATGGAGGAGAAATTGCTCGAGTATTAAGAGAGCATAAAGGTGCAATTGGATGGAAAATAGCTGATATCAAGGGAATTAGTCCTTCAATTTGCATGCACAAAATTTTGATGGAGGAGCAATATAAACCCACTATCCAACCTCAGAGGCGTTTGAACCCGAAGATGCAAGAAGTAGTGAAAGCTGAGGTAATTAAGCTACTTGATGCAGGTATCATCTATCCTATCTCGATAGTTCTTGGGTAAGTCCTGTACAAGTTGTGCCAAAGAAAGGTGGTATGACTGTTCAGAAAAATGACAACAATGAATTGATTCCAACTAGAACGATTCTTGGGTGGCGTGTGTGTATGGATTACAGAAAATTGAATGATGCCACTAGAAAAGATCACTTTCCTTTACCATTTATTGATCAGATGTTAGAAAGACTTGCGGGCATGAATTTTATTGCTTTTTGGATGGATATTCGGGGTATAATCAGATTCCTATTGCACCGGAAGATCAAGAGAAAACTACTTTCACTTGTCCCTATGGTACTTTTGCTTTTAGAAGAATGCCCTTTGGTCTTTGTAATGCACCAGCTACTTTTCAAAGATGCATGATGGCTATTTTCTCGATATGGTTGAAAAATATATTGAGATTTTCATGGATGATTTTTCCATTTTTGGCCTATCATTTGATTCTTGTTTAAATAATTTGGCTTTGGTCTTACAAAGATGTGAGGAGACTAACCTTGTTTTGAATTGGGAGAAGTGTCACTTTATGGTACAAGAAGGAATAGTGCTCGGGCATAAAATTTCTCAAAACGGAATAGAAGTAGATCGAGCCAAAGTGGAAGTCATTGCAAAATTACCTCCGCCAACATCTGTGAAACTTGTCGAGGGATTTTTGGGGCATGTAGGATTTTACAGGCGATTTATAAAAGATTTTTCAAAAGTTGCTAAACCTCTTTCTAATCTTTTGGAAAAAGATGCTCCTTTTAATTTTTCTGTTGAATGCATGCAGGCTTTTAACACTTTAAAGGAGAAGTTAATATCAGCACCAATCATGGCAGCACCAAATTGGGATTTACCTTTTGAGCTGATGTGTGATGCTAGCGATTCTGCAGTAGGAGCTGTTTTGGGACAAAGGAAGAATAAAATTTTTCAAACCATATACTATGCCAGTCGAACCTTGTCAGGTGCACAATTGAATTATTCAACAACAGAAAAGGAACTTTTGGCGGTAGTATTTGCTTTTGATAAATTTCGTTCTTATTTAATTGGCTCAAAAGTTATAGTTTATTCTGACCACTCTGCTCTTAAGTATCTGCTTGAAAAGAAAGAATCAAAACCCAGGTTGATCGGTGGATTCTATTGCTACAAGAATTTGATTTGAAAATCAAAGATAAGAAGGGGACTGAAAATCTAATTGCAGATCACTTATCAAGAATTCCAAATTCAAAGGAAGAGGTAAGACCAATTTTGGAAGAGTTCCTTGATGAGAAGATTTTTTCCATCATGTCCACAAAAATTCCCTAGTATGTCGACTTTGTAAATTATTTGGTTAGTAATGTTCTTCCTCTTTCAATTATCATATCAACAGAAGAAAAAAATTCTTTTCTGATGTTAAAAATTATTTTTGGGAAGAACCTTTCTTGTTTAAAGTATGTGCAGATCAGATCATAAGGAGATGTGTTCCAGATGAAGAGAAGGCAAACATTCTACATCATTGTCATGATGGAGAGACAGGTGGCCATTTTGGTGCCACAAAAACTGCAGCTAAGATTTTACAATCTGGATTTTATTGGCCTACACTTTTTAAAGATGCATACTCCTATGTAGCTTCATGTGATAGGTGTCGAGAGAACTGGAAATATTTCAAGAAAAAAATGAGATGCCTTTAAACAACATTATTGTGTGTGAATTATTTGATGTTTGGGGTATTGATTTCATGGGACCCTTTACACCTTCTTATGGAAATTTATACATTTTAGTGGCTGTGGAGTATGTGTCTAAGTGGGTAGAAGCTATAGCATTACCAACAAATAATGCTAAAGTTGTGGTGAAATTTTTGAAGAAAAATATTTTTACCCGATTCGGCACTCCTAAGGCAATCATAAGTGATAGGGGACACATTTTTACAACAAACAATTTGAAGCACTTTTGAGTAAGTACGGAGTTACGCATAAGGTTACAACCCCTTATTATCCTCAGACTTGTGGCCAAGTAGAGGTTTCAAATAAGAAAATCAAGAGAATTTTAGAAAAAACAGTGAATGCCTCTAGGAAAGATTGGTCAATAAAACTTGATGATGCACTTTGGGCCTCTAGGACAGCATTCAAAACTCCAATTGGGATGTCTCCTTTTAGGCTAGTGTTTGGAAAGGCTTGTCACTTACCAGTGGAATTAGAGCATAAAGCATATTGGGCATTGAAATTTCTGAATTTTGATATGCAGTCTGCAGGTGAAGAAAGATTATTGCAACTGAATGAATTGGAGGAATTTCGCAATGAGGCCTATGAAAATTCTAAGTTGTACAAGGAGCGTACAAAAAGATGGCATGACAAGCACATATTCAGAAGAGAGTTTAAAATTGGTCAAAAAGTCTTACTTTATAACTCTCGTCTTAAACTTTTTCCAGGAAAGTTGCGGTCTAGATGGTCTAGTCCTTTTACGGTTACACAAGGTATTTCCATATGGAACAGTTGAAGTTGCGCATGACACCGAGGGCACATTCAAAGTGAACGGTCAACGTTTGAAGCCCTACTTTAAAGGTGGTTACAACAAGCGAAGACCACCATTGAACTTCATCCTTCAGAATAGCGACATCGAGATAGTTTGGCTGAAAACTATAAAGCAAGCGCTTCTTGGGAGGCAACCCAAGCATTTTAATTATGTTTTTATTTATTTTTAAGTTTATGTTTTGCAAAAAAAAAAAAAAGATTAACTTTTCTCTATTTTATTCAGGTTAATTTTTAGGGAGCACCTTTCAAGAGTTTAATCATCAAGATCATCTATGGACTTATCCTACAACCAGGGAAGTTTTCTTCTTCCTATTCTATTTTTCGCATTGAGGACACTTTGCTTCATTCAAGTTTGGGGGAAGACAAATTTTTAGATAATTTTTTTATCATTATTGCTTTCTGGTTGTGAATTTTTGCGATTCTTAGGAAAATTTAAATTTTATTTAAACTTGCAATTGATGTGTGAGTTAATCTTAATTCTGATTATGTTGATCCACTTATTGAGCACTAAAAGTCCTTACTTTTTGAATTATGTGTAAATCTAGAGAACATTCATGTGAAATATGTGATTTTCTTAGATTTCACCCAAATTTTAGAATTTGTTTGATTTTCTCTTGAGGCGAAATCCTAAGCTAAATCTAATTGAGAAAATGATATAGGCAGTTTTTGGATCGATTGAGCCTTTCAAGCCAACCCTATTTATTTATCCCTAGTCACCCCGTTGAGCCTTAATTATTACCCAATCTTTCATTGGCACCCATATATGTTTAGCCTAGCCGTGATCAAATTATATCCTTATCCCATGCCCTATGAACACGTTGATTTTCTTTTGGGATAAAAAAAAAAATTATTTGAGCTTGATAGAAATTTGGGAGGAATGATGGAGTAAAAAGAAGAAAAAAAAAAGTGATTGCAGTGGTTGTTTGGGGTGTATTGTCAAAAAAAAAAAAATTGCTTTTATGGTTCCCTATCCAACTTTCAATTGAGTGAGCCTTTTGGATACTCAATGGGTTGGAAATTTTTATGTTATATTTGGAGGGACTTTGGGAGAAACTCCACCATAAAGCAATTCAAAAAAAAAAAGGAAAAAAGGAAAGAAAAAAAAAGAATGATGATATATGGCGGCAGAAAAATTATCTTGAAGGAGTGAAATTGGACAGTGACATTGGCTCTAATTAGATCCTCGAAATCAACGTGTTGATGGGTTATTTGAGCTTAAAATTCTCGTTATCTCACCTTTAGCCCAGCCTGACATTACAACCCGAGAAAAGTCCTATTGATTTTTGATTGGATAATTAGCTTACATTAGTGGAGAGAGGAATGAAAAGCAAACTTATGAGATTTGGTCATAATTATTGAAAATTTTTGAGAGGTTGCATGTTAATGTGAATTTATTTGGATTGCATATAATTCGAAAAAGTTGAGGACTCTCACACACACACTTGGATCATATAGTTAGAATTGGTCTTAACTTATAAATCGATTTCAATGTTTGGATGAAATTTGTGTTTTTCTTTGAATTGTGAATTTGAGCAATTATGGAAAGATGTCATGGAGGAGGTTGTTAGCTTGAGTATGTGTTATGTCTTGATTTTGCTTGAGGACTAGCAAAATGTTAAGTTTGGGGTTTGATAACTCTATAAAAATAGAGTTATTTTACCTATTTTAGGCAACCATTAATGCATTATCTATGAGAAAATATTTGGATTTCCTTCTGATTATTTAAATTTTCCTTGTTTATGCAGAATAATGAGATATGGAGAAGATAAGGAAAAGAATGGCGATTATCGGAATTCAAATAAAAGCAAAGAAGTGGAAGATGTATATCAAATCAGGAAATTCTTGATTTTGTTCCCTGATGTTATCTGCAAACATTGAGAGATAGATATTTTAGATTTCCTATAAATAGGAAGAGAGAGCAGCTAGGGTTTTATATAGTTAGATCGTTTTCCATTGTTCTGAGAGTTTTTCAAGTATTTTGAAGAGAAGACAAAAGTGGTGATAGAATTCTTGTTCTTTGATTCAAGATGCTGGGTTTGATCTATATTTTTATTTTTAATTCTTATTCTACTATGTTCTAATTTTCTTTTGTTAGGGCTACGATGTAGCCTAATCCGATGATGTGAATTTCATGATTTTTATGTTCTACAATTGATTTCATTCATGTGAGTTATATATTATTGCGTTTAATGCTTTTGAGTGACTAGCCACCACTTGAATGATCGATGTGCATGTTTGAGACGAGAGGTGATAATATGCAATTGCTCATTATAATATATAACCATGAATTAAACGTGAATAGAAATATACCGCGTTATTTGTGTAGCTTTTGGTGATAAGGTGATCCAAAAGACTCATTGTAAACCGGGAATATTCATAGTTTTTAATGCACTCATGTTTATTTTAATTCACATAGAGATATAGTGGATTAATAAGCTGAGTAGGTTTGCTATACCTAGAGATAGGATAGTAAATAGATTAGGAAATTCCGCTATCACATGTTTGATATCGTTCTTGTATTCATAACAATATGAAATTCATATATAGTGGTTACGGTGAAATCGGATGCTCTAACATATTTATCGATTGATTTTACCGCATTTAGTCTTCAAGTTTTGTTTTTAATTTATTCTAAATTATATTTTGATTTGTTAGATAAATTTTAGAATTAATCTACTTTAGTATTTAATTAGTTTATTAATCATCGATCTTCGTGGGACGATACTTTTTCTCATCATTATATTACTTGTTCGATACGTGCACTTGCGTTTAGAATTTTACGAACAGAGCGCCGTGATCTTGAGGGTGAATTGATTGCCCGCCTGACTCATGGACAGCCTGTCAAGGAGATCGCTGTACTGTCCTTCCCAACCAATATCGAAATCAATTACATGGAGCTTGTTAGTGGAGGGTTGCTCTGATGCAGCTTCCAAAATCGCCTTATTAGTAGCCGTGAAACCGAGCCAGAAACAAGGAGACAGATGGTAAAGTGACCGAACCGACAACACATGTTCCTCGGTGTACAACTCCGCCACGGGAGGGGGTAATCGACGGAGCTCACGCGCGATTGAAGCGCAGACAACATGTATCCCATCAATTTCTGCTTTGAATTACTCATGGGGTTCGGCACGGCAGACAAGCCCCTCAGGATCTCCGAAGCCACGTCTACTCTGCCCTCGTATATCGCCGTCGCAGCCTCCACTAGCGACTGCTCACACAAGATGGATACTAATGACCCCGGATGGGGGCTTGACGCTCTCTATCGGAGACCTCTGGACGGGGACAGGGGGCTTGACGCTCTCTATCGAAGACCTCTAGACGGGGACAGGGGGCTTGACGCTCTCTATCGGAGACCTCTAGACGGGGGGCTTGACGCTCTCTAACGGAGACATGATGCTCTCACTTCCCTCGGAGACCTCGGAACTGACAAAGGCGTTGCTCGGGACCTGGAAGCCCTCACAGGACTCAGCCCCGCTCGATAGGGATTGGGTGTTGCTGCTGAACGACCCGAGGACGCGGACGACCAAATCTCCCACAAACAAGGGCTGCCGTGGGTCATCGCCAGTTTGAGAGTGAGCGTCGAAGGCATCTCTGAGCTTCTTGGGATTTTGGCCACAGAGTTCCTGGATCGCGCGCTTGCGGCGGGAGGAGAGGTTCTTAGGCCAAGCGGAACGCTCCATTGATGAGAGAGGTCCTGTGCTTTGCTTTTGTGATGAGGGAGGAATGTGAAGAAAGAGAGAGAAAGAGAGTGGCTTTTTGACAAAAGACAAAAGAGCTGAGGGTCATGTACGAATGAGGGACGGAAGAAGCGCGCGGAGGTGGGGCTAAAGGGAGAAAATATTAGGTGCGTCTGGTTTGAAATTTTTTTGCTCCTGTAGCGACAGCAAAAGGACGATAGACCCTCTACTTTCTTCAGAGAAAATATTCACGCCTCTACTCTCCCTTCCTTCCGGAAAATCAAAATTTCAGGTTTCCTCTCTCTCCGGCGCTCGTGCTCATGCTATATTTGAGCCGACGTAGCTGGCAAGGCTCTTGCTCTCGTTGACGTCCGCCGCAAGCTCGCTCGACCTCACCTCCATCTTCATCGTCACTCCCGCCCTCTCCCTCGCTCCCGCTCTCCCTCTTTCGATCTTCCCCAGGCCCAGTGCTGCCCCTCCATGGATCATGCTCACAACTGTGCCATTCGAGAACTCGAATCCCCCGAAGTTGGTGTTCCGGAGGACGGCCTCCCCAACCGGCAACGCGGTCGAGGGAGCTGAGAAGGAGGCCGCAGTGGAGTAGTTGAGGGGCTTGACGTTGACGCGGCGAAGCCTGAGCTCGGGGCTCTTGACGCGGACGGTGAGGGCGCACCCGAGGAAGGCAGCGCGGAGGATGACGATCGGGGTGAGGGCGTAGACGAAGCACTTGCTGCTTATGCACCTCTGGTTGCGGCGAGGCGGCGGCTTGGCGAAGTGGGCGAGCTCCACGTCGTCGCTCCAGAGGCGGGGTCTGGAGGGCACAATTGGGTTGGTCGGATCTTCTTTAGGCATCGCAAAAGTCGGAGTTCAAGCGAATGCGAGAGAGCAAGGGTCACTGTTCTTGATGGTGGTGCTTTCGCTTTTCTTTTTGGGTTTGTGGGATGATTGTCATTGTGTTCATACGATTCAAGAAATCATGAATGGAGAGCTTTTAAAGGCATATAATAATATATCTGGTCTATCTTCCTCTCTCAATCTTTTTCTTGTTGCTTCTCGTTCTTTTTCAATCTATATCTAGGAGAGCAGATTGGATCATTTATCTCCGGAGATCATTTCCGGTCAATTTCGCTCAAGGGTCAACCTTTATCACCAGAGGAGCTGTCCAGATTGATGCAGATAAATGGGCAATGATTTGAGTCTTTGAGTTTTGCAACATTTGCGACTGCATGTGTGGCTTGATCTCTTTCGCTTTGCGCCTTATGTGGGTTGTTCCATGGATTACTTACTTAACCCACAGGGCCAAAAACATGGATGTATCATCCTAGAACGCCCCCTGGAGAAAATGACATAAAAGATCTACTAGTCCATCCTTCTGTTGACTTAAAAGAATATGCCATGGTCCTTAAAACAAGTAACCATGCTTTCGGAAACATATAATTAGCAATCCAGAGTTGTTTTGCTTTTCCATGGCTGAGTTCATTTAGACTGGAACATAAAAATTTAGTAGGGTGACTTGATTAGGCCAATCTCAAACTTTGCCTATCCGAGATAGAAAATATTAATCAAGCACCCACATGTTTTTCCTTGCTTTCACCACCAGAATGTATTGGATTGGCTCCAAACCATTTCAATCTGATCAGCATCTTCTAATTGAGAATGTAGAAATTTCTGGAAGCCCAAATCCAGTTTGATGCACAATAGGGATGCTAAACATCATTGTTTATGTAGGGACATGCCTCTACAAACAGAGAATGCCAGTCTAAAAAATTGTGGGCGATCTTCTCTGTTGTTTTTCTCATTTTGTGTGGACTGATGTTTTTCAAAGACACAATGGGCTGCAATTCAAGGGCTTGCTAAAAAGAACAAAGGTCAACTTGAAGAAGTTGGTCGTGGAAATTGGGACTAGAAATGTCAGCCACGTAATTGGCCTATTATGAATATCTCAGCCATATGTGTTAAACCTGTAATTTTATGGGTAGTTCTCAACTAAACTGACCTATATCACATATATCTAATATCTGGTTTTAAATCAGATTACTATTCAGATTCCCCCATATGTGCACGTTATTTTTTTATTTATTATTTTTTTTTATGCTGGAGGAACCGCTTTGGCCGACAGCCGCCACGTAAACCCCCAGGTGTCGCTAGTGGGGAAACCATCACCCCGGCGCCACGCTTAAGTCACCACACAGCGCTTCAGCCTCCCTGCTTCGCAGGGGCTTCGAACCTTGGCCTCCTCGGTGGAGGACAAAGGATCTACCATCCACGTTGCAACGGCCGGTGGTATATGTGCACGTTATGTTGGTATTCATTAACACTGTAATTTTCTGGTTGCTAGGAGAGACAAATCCTTCAAAAGGTGAAGTTGAACAAGGGGGCGGTGGCAAAGGAGGAAACTCCCGACAAAGGAAAAACTGTTCCTATGGTTGATGGAAGAGGCGCAAGGCCGCTCGATGTGCTTTGGTTTCTGAAGCCCTGCACTCTGTCAAGCTTTGAAATTTCGAGTGAGTGACTACCCATATGCTCTTCTTCCTTCACCCTCCGCTGCCGTCGATCTTGCCTCGGGCTTTACCACCTTCCTACGCCGCCTCGAACGCCCTGCACGGGTCATCACTAGCGGTGGTTCAAAGAGCGACAGCGACAGAGCAGCACAGCATAGACCCACTCGACCTAGCTTTCATGCGGTCCCGCACGTCCGACTTGCAAAAACCTCGGACGACACATAGGAAAACATCAACCCCTCAGTGAGTGACCCGTGCTCTCTCGCATTCGCTTGAACTCCGACTTTTGCAATGCCTAAAGAAGATCCGACCAGCCCAATCATGCCCTCGGACCCCGCCTCGGAGCAATGACGTGGAGCAACGACGTGGAGCTCGCCCACTTTGCCAAGCCGCCACCTCACCGCAACCAGAGGTGCAGCAGCAACAAGTGCTTCGTCTACGCCCTCGCCCGATCATCATCCTCCGCGCCGCCTTCCTCGGGTTCGCCTTCACCGTCCGCGTCAAGAGCCCCGAGCTCGGGCTTCGCCGCGTCGGCGTCAAGTCCCTCGACTACTCCACCGCGGCCTCCTTCTCGGCTCCCTCGACCACGTCGCTGGTTGGGGAGGCCGTCCTCCGAAACACCAACTTCGGGGATTTGAGTTCTCGAACGGCACGGCTGTAAGCGTGATCCACGGAGGGGCAGCGGGGCGGGGGAAAGATCGAAGGAGGGAGAGCGGGAGCGAGGGAGAGGGCGAGAGTGACGGTGAAGATGGAGGTGAGGTCGAGTGAGCTTGCGGCGGACGTCAACGGGACCAGGAGCCTTGCCAGCTACGTCAGCTCAAATATAGCACGAGCACGAGCACCGGAGAGAGCGAGCGAGCGCCGGAGAGAGAGGGAACCTGAAATTTTGATTTTCCGGAAGGGAGAGGAGAGGCGTGAATATTTTCTCTAGAGAAAGTAGAGGGTCCGTCGTCCTTTTGCTGCTGCTACAGGAGCGAAAAATTTTCAAAAATGGCGCCTCACGTTCAGTCGAGAAAATATTAGGTGCGCCGGGCGCTCCACGTCACCGTGCGCCCCGCCCAATCAGGATGCGACACGTGTCGCCATGTGGATCCGGGTCCCGCTTTTCTTTTAGCCAAATTTTTGCCGCGTCCTTCTCTCTCTTCATTAATGACTGCGTCCTGTTCTCATATTTGCACACAAGTCGTCCCTTCCCCTTCCCCTCGCGTTCTCTTCCAAAATTTTTCGTTCTGCATTTTTCTCCATGAAACCTGCAACCTCATCTCTCTCGACCAAAAGCTCGCCAGTTGCCTCCAATGTTGGCCGCCTCTACCGTCGCCGTCGGGAACCACTCGCTCCGAAGAACTCTTCCGGTCGTGGCTGGGTCCTGAACTCTAACCATCTTCGCCTCGGCCTCTAAGTTGAGTGCGGACACCCAAAAGCCCGCTGGTCGCCTCCAAGCTCGGCCGCCTCCGCCATCGTCGCCAGGAGCCACTCGCTCCGAAGAGCCTCGCCGGTCGTGTTTGGATCCCAAGCTTTGACCATTTCTGCCTCGGTCTCTTCGACGATCCCGTATGCTCAAAATCCAACCGGTCGCCTTCGAGCTTGGCCACCTCTGCCGGTCGCCGCCTAGCTTGGCCATCTCTGCCGTTGCCGTCAAGAGCCATTCACTCCCAAGAACCCCGCCGATCGTGGTTGGGTCCCGACCATCTCTGCCTTGGCCTCTTCGGCGAGCGTGGACACCTAAAAGCTCGCTGCTTGCCTCCAAGCTCGATCGCCTCCGCTGTCACCACCAGGTGCTACTCGGTCCGAAGAGCCCCGCCGATCGTGGCTGCGTCCCAAGCTCTAACCTTCTCCGCGTGTGCCTCCTCAGTGATCGCCGACACCCAAAAGCTCACCGGGCGCGTCCAGTAAGGATTGAGGATTGGTTTTCAAAGCATTGGGAGGTGGAACCAACAGTTCTATAAGAAGAAGCAACAGCAGCAGCCGGCGTTGATGCAGCGAGCCCTTCTCCAGCAGCAGTCGCTCTACCACCTAGGCCTCTTGGCTCCTCCTCGGTTCCTCGCCTTCCCCTTCTCCTCTCGTGTTTGATGTCTTTTGCTTTGGAGCTTCGCGAGCCGTGGAAATTTCGATCGTTTGAGTGGATGCGTCTCGATCGCAATGATTCCGGGCATTCCCGTTTGATCCGAGGAAGATGATGGAGCGTGAACAGTTTGGTCACAATCTAATTTTTGTCGTCTTGTGGGATCGGGCTGTGTTGTCGGACGAGGGATTGAGGTCGCGGGAAGTGGTTTGTTTGTTTATTTATTTATTTATTTATTTTTTGCAGCTAAGGTGTGCAGTGCTTGTCCTTGGATACCCTTGAGCGCGTGTTGTGCAGTTGCTTGTTACATGTTGTGAAGACATCTTTCATAGTAGATTAGTTATCGAAAGAAGGCGGGAATGCGATAGAGCTTCTTGTCTTTCATTGTTTAGTTCGATTTGTTAAAAAACAAATGATCTCGTGCGGATTGTAGAGTTCGCCGGTTGCCGCTACCCATAAGGTACGAGGCTAGTGCGAGTAGCTGTTGTTGTTGGCCTTTTCTTTTATCGGAAATATTTATGCATATATATCTACCTATACAGCAAAATTTATTGTCTAAAAATTGGAGTTCGAGACTAGTCTCGGTAATTCTTAAATCTAAAAATTGGAGTTCGAGACTATTGTCTCGGTAATTATATCTACCTATACAGCAAAATTTGACTATCTCTCCCATGGAGTTGATAAATGATGCTTATGTGTCCATCCTTTTCGAGATTGACTATCACTAGTATAATGTTAAATGCATTAGATGGAGTTGTTGGGAAGCATCTTTTGCTTCTCTTTTATGGCTGTAGTTGGCGGCTTATTGCCTGCTAGTAACTTGTAGCAAGTGGATGGGTAAGAAGCTGATAATCAAGGGCATTGCCACACACGTGTGCGAATGCACTCTGCTAAACTAAAACTAATATATGTTCGCCTTAATTATGCACTGTTCATTTTGCCTGATATTCCTTTTGTGGCCTGTGCGGATGTCGTTGTGGCACCTCCTTTGTATACATTGACCAGGTTAAGAACTCATTAACGCCATGGATTGAGATAGCTTCTCAAAACTCTTGGGTGGAAAGGTGGAGCTTTCCTTTGGAGAAATCAGGTAGGTTGCTGTTACTTGTTGATACACAAGACATGGCTGGTTTGCGTGGAGGTTTGTTATCTTACGGTAGGACTCTGGTGCATGTGCAGCTAATATATTTAATGATGTTCAACCATTGGTTCAATAAGCTTTGGATGGATTTAATGTGTCAATATTTGCTTATGGACAAAGTAACTCAGAAAGACGCACACTATGGTCTCTCTCTATCTCTCTCTCTCAAACATGCTCCCACTGAATATTATCTCCCTATGAGCTAAATATCCAAATATTTGGGTATGGCTTTTTAGATAAAGTATTTTGTTTTTTATTCTTATTGCATTCAAAAGGGTACTGATCTGGAATGAGGATGTGTTTTGTGAATTATGCATGTATGGCTGCCATTATGGGCACGGTCCATTAATGCAGATACTTCTGTCGATATTGGTCTTATGTCATGTCTGAATTTAAGGAGCTAAAAGTTCTGCTGCTTGCATTTCTTAGATCTGATTGTCATTGGTTTGATCTTTGGCAATCATAGTTATCTGAACGGGGGCCTTTGTAACATTATGATGAACCACGTTCACCCACCATGTCATTCCACAAAATTCTGATATGGAAGTTGACATGATGGTGTTTTTGATGCTTTTCAGGAAGGATCTAGCCATGATCGTGGTCTGTATGCTTGTTGTTTCGAGGAGTTCTTCGATTCAGTGAATTCAGATGCAACTGCTACATCTAGATATGACTTTTCTGTCACAGTTTTGAACTCCACAATGAACAGGTTTCTTTTCTTTTTTACTCACCGTAAATAGCTTCAAGTTAGGTGTTCTGAATGTGTACGTTTTGTCTTGATATAATCGTGCTTCCACATGCTATGTAGGTATGAGATTTGGTGCATGAATCAGGAAAGCTCTAGTGCTTAATGTAGAGTGAATATGATGTCCCTTCTCATAATTGTGGTCTCCAAAGCCCGTCATGTGCCTCCCTACTAGCATGTCAAATAAAATATAGCAGATCAGAAAAGTTTTCCACTTACGGATGTTTGGCACTCCAGCTTGACACATATTGAATAGCTGACTTGCCAGATATAACCTCACCCTTTGTTGGCTGGAAATATTTTAAAACTTTAGGGAAGACCTATCCATGCCGAAATTTATGTAAGGATTTCCAACTTCTGATTATGGATACTGGTCTCCCATTATATGATTGTTCTCACTCACTTAATCTTGAAAATAGTCAAGTCAATTTAAATCTTGAAGAAGTGTCTGCAATCTGCACAGTGCACTAACCTTTTCCTTGAAAAATAGCATGTACTTTCTCATTCAGTATCTTTTCTTATCTTTCGGATCTTTTAGGAAGAATAACTTATTACACTTTATCTTGCTTAAAGTAATTGCAGGACATGCTTGGGAATTGGAGTATAAAAGCAAATGCTCCCGGGGACAATCTATTTGTGGCTATTTCAGTTCAGCATCCCAAGCTTGGTAACTACTTCACAGCTACCCTGCAAGCCAAAAGAGTTTCCTCATCAACTGTGTTAAATTATGGAATATTCTTCTGGTTGAAACTGTCTTTACAGTCTGCCTGTATGTTTTCTTATCAGCTTAGACAGTCAAACCCTTTATTTTCCTCTCATTTGGGTATTTCTTTTTTAACTTTACTTTCCTGAAGTCATGCCAGAATTGAATTAGGCCTTTATTTTCTTGTTGTCAGCTTTGGTTTGGGTAAACCTATGGAAGATCAAATTCTTCCAGGTGAAATTATTAAGAGGAGAGATCCCTGACATTTAGGTACGATAAATTTTTGTTGGGGAAGACCATGTCTCATATAGATGTAGTACCCAACAAAGTGGTCAGGGGTCAAATTTATGAGAAAGGTCGTTCCTCAGGAGTTTGTGAAGGTTTGGAATACTTCCGAATGTGCTTTCAGAACTCCGATTGAGTTTCACAAGGATTTAATCACATGCAACACCTCCAAGTGAACATTTTAGCTACATTATAAAGATGAAAATCTCATTGTTTGCTTCTATCTTGTAGTCTCATAAGCTTGCTTCTTTGACTTTGTTCTGACCAACTTACTATGAGGTCATTGGATCGAGCTCCCGAGTTAAAATTTGGTATCTTTAAGGGTTCTCTCTTACTGGGGCTTTTTACTCGAGGATGGGTTTGGGGGTCTAGATCGATTTGTGCTGCGAGTCTCATGCTTGTTGAGATTCTTGTGTCGGTGGTGTTTGGAAGGATGTTTCCTGGATTGTCCTTGTATCTGTTTGATTTCTTGTTATATTTAGAAAGGTTGTTGATCAATCTATGGAGTGGATGCTCGTTCATGCGTGATCGTACCCGTGTCGCGATGCTTCAATTTCATCTGATTGAAGCAAATTTTGATCGGTCGTTACAGGAACTAGGGTTAGAGATCTTCTGGGAAAGAACACTAAGTTAGGACAATGTGATGGCTTGCCTTGAAGTCCTGTGTCCAGAGGTAGCATTATGATGTTGCTTCATAACCCGTTGAATGTCTTTCAAATTCCACTTATCATGGGATTATCAGATTTGGTTGCTCTTTTCCTCATAAAGGTTGGAGTTGGAGTTCATTGATGGTTAGATTTGTTAGGT
This sequence comes from Eucalyptus coolabah, assembly GCA_014182585.1. Lineage (NCBI taxonomy): Eukaryota > Viridiplantae > Streptophyta > Magnoliopsida > Myrtales > Myrtaceae > Eucalyptus > Eucalyptus coolabah. The sequence goes on along the minus strand of CM024620.1, from coordinate 11,410,438 downwards.
TAGAGCTGAGATAAGCGACTGCTTTTGCATACTTGATGTCAAAATGATTGCTTTACGTGAAAAGAAATTTCTACTTGAGTTGATTTTCTCAAACACGGGGGAAAAGTTTGAGTTGAAATGGTCCTTTACCATCTGTGAAGATATACTGTCCTTTATGTGCCATTGATTATGGTTGCTTTTGAATATTTGCAGGAGGGGCATATCGAAGTTTTATGATGGCAAGTGAAAATCTTTCACGAGCTTAGCAAATGCTTCTATTTCTTCATCTGTTAAAGAGATCGTAAAATTGAAAAATGCTTACAGCAGAAGGCGTAGAAATATCTTCGCATCCAGTCACATGTTGGACAGAAGCCGCAATTTTTCCTTGGGAAGCAACGTGGTGGGGATATCTAAGAGAAGACCGCTCGCCTTGAGCAACGGCACATTGTTTTGAAGGTTGCTGCTATGTGCAACTCAAGAGAGTTTTAGTTCCGCGAGTGAAGACTCAATGACTGAAAAAGCTGACCCCGAGGATTTAGCTTGAGATCTGTAGATTGTGCTCGGCCTAGTTCCGTTTCATACCCACGAGGTTCATTTGCGTTTGGGGGTGTATGGTTTTATTCAGGTTTTGGATACATCTTCCACTTGTACTAAGTAATTTATTTCTCCATGAGGATATTAGGTTGTTGCAAAACTACGAAGCGAGCAGGGCAAAGCCACATCTGAGGTGCAAAGCCATTGCCCGTGTATTTTGCGGGACGATAGACTGGTAGTATATATGTTCACTTGCATCAAATAAAAGGTAGTAGTCCATTTCAGATGTTCGTGTATTTTCTACTGAATCAGAACCCAAGACTTTTACTAGAAAATTTGTAAAGGAAGATTCTTGAGGTGGTAAACCTGAGTTAACCTTAAGTTGGTACTTCTAACCAGATTTAGATGCTGTATATTCCACTATGTACCAAAATCACTTGGCAAACGATCTTTGATCTACTTTGCACTGCATCCATTCATTGGTTCTTTGTACCATCAGAGCAAAGAGTACTCGACAACTGATTACATCTATGTGAAAAAATTAGGATCATGTACTTCAACACAGCGCAATGCTTATGGTAAGAATCGGGGCACAACCCCATTTGACCTATCAGTATCAGTGAGTTTGTTCAACCTTTTCACTTCAGCTAGAAAGCTGATACTAACTAGAGAAGTACAAAAACTAGCATGCTAACAAGAGAGAGTCGAGTTCCACATATTTATATACATTTTCCCTCTTTGCCTCCATCCCACCTAAAAGCCTACCCATCCTTACTTAAGCCGACTTTTCAAGGTCCAGGTTGCTGTTCTGAGAGATCACCTCACCAAATTTACGGAAGAGTTGGGCATCCGAGGTGCTCATGGCTGAGCAATTTACCAAGCGCAGAGTCTTCAAATTTGCATACTCGTCCATGTAACTAGCGATCTTTGTGCTCGGGAGCAGAGCGGACCCTACCGCAGATAACTGCTTCAGTGGGGTTGTGGACAGCAATATGCTTCCGAGGACTCTAGCCACTTCATGCATGGTAGGACGTTCCGATGGTTGCCTCTTAGTGCACAAGAGAGCAAGTTGGAAAACCTTCTTCAACGCTCTGAGATCTTTACATGGGGCAGTGACATCGGGACCAAAAACAAGCCCACTGATTTAATCCCAGTGTCGACACGGATAGTAAGATCATCCGGGAATTCTACAGCAAAGGGACCTTCATCTTCAAATAATGGTCTCAAACGACAGAATACCTTTATGTTCCCTGAAATTAGAAGCATCTTCAAATCATCATAGGAAAGAAAATACCCATAAATTTTTGACCAAAACTTCATACAGCCTCAAAAGGGAGGACTGGAAATTGAAGAGAAGAGCTATTGAAACAAATTATTATAGTAAGAGAAGAGAGCACACAAAGAACAAAAAAATTCCCTATCTTGATCGATTGCTGTGCGAAAAGAAAATAACCAATTGAACTATACTCCCTCAGCAACTAACTAACAAATAGCCCAACTTCTAAACCAAACAGTTAATTAACATGTGTGCACCTCCTGCACTCATAGCCAACTAAATGGCTTGAAGATGATCTGTACTTCTGACTTAAACACTATTAGTATAACTTAGGTCAACCAATCTAGTGATTGGGCAATCAATGGTGAATTGATGATGTGAAAGGAGTCCAAATGGAAATTATATCACAGGTGACTGGACTCTTGTCTGAAAATCATATTTCTTGGGAGTTCTTCCATCAGTTTAATTCAAGAGATTCAATTTCTATGTAACCATAAATCAAAGTATCAGACTGATCCTAATGGAGGAGGAAGAAGATACACAGAGTAAAAAATCATTTCCGTTCTTGATAGCTAGTCTCCATTTACAGATTAACAAATCTCTGAGGCATAATCAGTCCTGAACTAACAAACAGCTCAATTTTTCAGACTAACAATGATCAAAAAAATGCATCACAAACTGGCAGCTGTTATCTCACGTTAATCTGCACTTCATCGCTAAAACTCTATCAGTCATATTCCAACTAGATCTTACTCGTTAAACTCAAGTTTTGTCCTCCTACTACACACTACAAAATTACCATACAAGCAAGCTATCTCTACCCATCCATCCGACAGGAACATCATCCCAAAAATGAATTGCAATTCAAACTAGTAATTTTCTGAATTATCAGCTCATCTATCCAAGTACTTCCGCTCCACGTGCTTCGTGTTGAAAGTGGGAAAACTCAATTAAGAAACCAAAGACTGACCTTTGGATGTCAACAACTCATTGAACAACTTCCTCTTCCCATAGACGAGCGGTGCTATCCTAGCCTCACCTTCAAGGGCGACTTGATCTGACACAGCACAGAACTTGTCAAAAACCAAAATGAGAAAGCAAACGTGTGTCGAGGCACAACAGACACCGCACCGCCTCACCTAGTTTCGGCTTCTTGTCGGCGAGAACGCCGAGGTAGCGCGTGACTGCGTGACTCGATTGAGCTTCGTGTTGGAATACTCCTGCAGTTCACTCACCTCTTGTCTCAGCTCCAAGTAATCCTGCCTAGCAAGCTGCATCCGGAAATCGCTCTTCTCAGAGCTCGGCAACAGAGAAGGAATCAACAGAAGTAAGAAGCAAAAATTCGAAATAGTCAAATCCCCAACTCAATCGGGAGCCAAAATAGAGCGTGAGACGATCAGAGCGTTTCGGAAAAACCTGGACATTGTCTGCGAGATGCTGGACTTCGGACGCCAGCGGAGCCGCGAGGGCGGCAAGGAGGTGGTGGCGGCGGCGGAGATCGAGTACCACCGGACGAGGGGGCGCTCGGCTGGTGCTGGTTGTCAGCGTCGAAGGAGGCGGAGGTCAATGACGACTTCCGCGGCTCGAAGCCGCTTTGGACCTTGGAGGCCAGCGGGAGCTACGAGGGCGGCGAGGAGGCGGCGGCGGCGGAGATCGAGTACCGCCAGATGAAGGGGCGCTCGGCCGGTGCTGGTTGTCGGTGTTGAAGGAGGCGGAGGTCGACGACGACTTCCGCGGCTCGAAGCCGCTCTGGACCTTGGAGGCCAGCGGGAGCTGCGAGGGCGGCGAGGAGGCGGTGGCGGCGGCGGCGGAGATCGAGTACCGCCGGACGAGGGGGCCTCGACAGGTGCTGGTCATCGGCGTCGAAGGAGGCGGAGGTCGACGATGACTTCCGCTGCTCAAAGCCGCTCTGGACCTTGGAGGCCAGCGAGGGCTGCAAGGGCGACGAGGAGGCGGTGGCGGTAGAGATCGAGTACCGCTGGATGAGGGGGCGCTCTGCTGGTGCTGGTCGTTGGCGTCGAAAGAGGCGGAGGCCGACAACGACTTCCGCGGCTCGAAGCCGCTCTAGATCTTGGAGGCCAGCGGGAGCTGCGAGGGCGGCGAGGAGGTGGCGGCGGTGGAGATCGAGTATTGTCGGACAAGGAGGGCGCTTAGCCAGTTCTGATCGTCGGTGTCGAAGGGGGCGGAGAAAGATTTTTGTGAGAGAGACTTCGTGCGGGAGAAGACAGAAGAGAAAGGGCACTTCAAATGCGAAGGGCGGGAGAAGGACGCGGCCATTAATGAAGAGAGAGAAGGACGCGGCAAAAATTTGACTAAAAATAAAAGTGGGACCGGCTCCACGTGGCGACACGTGTCGCATCCTGATTGGGCGGGGCGCACGGTGACGTGGAGCGCCGGGCACATCTAATATTTTCTCAGTCGAGATTGTGGGCCCATGAAGACACGTGTCGCCTTCCTACTGCCTTCTTGTTTGCCACGTGTCACCAAACGTACCTAATATTTTCTCGGGGCTAAAGTTCCTTGTCCTGGGGGGATCTAGCCATCTCCACGCGCTAAGCGGGAGGTGGTGCGAAGGTTCCATGTCTTGCAGAATCTAAGCAAGTTACGAGCAACTAAGTTGATCGCAAATGATATTATGTTACATAGTAAATCCCCTTTTTTAAAAAAAACGAACATCTTGTCTTATTAGTATTGTTATTGGAGCAAATTTTAGAGAATAATTTAAAGTGAAAGCATTTTCTCAAGACAAAAAAAAAAAAAAAGGAAAAATTTGAAATTGACCTTATCTCAAACAATAATTTGGAGTGACAAATTTAATCTCAAATAAAGTACCAAACTTACTAGTAAAATCTAAATGTAATTAATGACATTTTTGTTCAAAATCCTTTTTTCTTTTTTTTTGATTTATTTTTCTTTCTCAAGAATAACTGCATTACACAAGTATCAATATGGGATTTTTGGTGATGTCAAAAAATTAATTTTAAGTAAAATTTTCATAACCATATCATGTGAGTATTAGTATCTTTGGACCAATTTGTGAATTTGAGAGAGAGACCACATCTTTAACAAAGGGTAATCAGGTCATTCTCTTTTAAAGATTGAGGTTTTTAAGGAACAACCGGCAAAATAAAGATATTGCATGCTCATGAAATGCTTGGGGAATTGTCCCCGGCAAGGAGAATGCATAGAAATATCCCTTGATCTTCCTCTTGTGTGAGGTGATCCCAGTAGAGGAGGAGAGATGAACATGCACTCAAACATAAGATGAATATAATAATTCCAAACATGACCATCATAACAAGTAGACACTTCAAGTTATATAGACATTAAAAAGCAAGACTTAAAGAATACCACAAAAATCATTGGCTTGAGAAATGACCCCCATTAATGGAAAAAGGCATCGATACAGTTATTTTTGGGATAATACCCTAAAAAACCCCAAGCCGGTACACTTGTGACAAATTTACCCCAAACTATTTTTTTTACCACAAAAACCCCAAACTGGTATACTTTTGACAAATTTATCCCAAACTGGTACACTTGTGACAAATTTACCCTATGTTAGTTTTCGTTAAATTTTATTCTCAAATTATTAAGTTAAATGACACGTGACGGTTAACCGATTATACCAATTTAGGATTTTACGTTCCGTTTGTCACAGTTTACAATTTTTATGATTTTTTTGTGGTATTAATTCAATTTAGCATAGGGTATATTTGTCACAAATTTACCAGTTTAGAGTTTTTTTGCAGTCGAATAAATTAGTTTGGGGTAAATTTGTCATAAATGTACCAGTTTATGGTTTTTTATAATCGGTCGGGGTAAATTTGTCACAAGTTTACCCCGTTTGGAGTTTTTTATGGTCAAAAAAATAGTTTAGGGTAAATTTGTCACAAATGTACCAGTTTGGGGTTTTTCAAAGTATTAGCCCTTATTTTTTTTATGGGGAAAACTTAAAAATACACTAAAATTGAAGAATCCGCTAGTCCATGAATCAAAATTGCCAAGTTCAACCTTAAATGCATGTTGAGATTCGCATGTTATTGAGTGGCTTTTTGACGAGGATGAAAGAGCTCAGGGTCATGTGCAAGAGAGGCAAGGAAGATAAGTGGGAGGCGGTGTGAAGATTCTGCATCTTGTGGGATCTAGCCATATGCAGTGCACGCGCCCAGTGGGAGGTGGTGTGAAAGTTTCGTGTTGATGGAAGCAATAATTTAATTCTCTCAAATTATGCATGAGACTCAAAACAGTATTTGTGAACCCTAAGGAGATCATTATTTAATATTTTTCATTCTACTTTTAAATATTATTATAAATAATTGAAAAATAATTAAGCAATTTTCCGTATCTTTCGTGATTCTCAATATTCACAGAATTGCACATCATTTTTATTTGATTGTGCATATTCCTCTTTTAATCTTAAATGATTATAATTAATATTACAACATTATGTAATCTTAAATAGTCATATAGTAATGGTTATAAATAGGCTAGTTTACTCTTAATTATTAATCTAGTCCACATATTCTTATCTTGGTATAAGAGCTCATATTGTCTAAGGAATGGTTCATCGATTCTTTTTACACGGGTTGTAGCAACGTCAACAACGCTAGTATCCATTCTCCACCAAGCATGCCGCTCTTGACTATGTCAATGGTGAAAAAACAAACCATCATCAAACTCACCGCCACCAGATCCACCAGATAAGTCATTGAAATTTCATCGCGACCTATTGTCACACACTCTCACAGGCTACCAGCCTACCACGTAGACCTGCCTCTCGTATCCATGCGCAGGAAGTCGAGCCATCCGGTCAATGCACATGTCAGCCTCCTCGTCAACGCAAGTAGCTGCCATATTGTCGCCAAGTTACGTCAGCCTCTGATGCATGGCCTACACGATCAGCTAGTTCTTCCTCCGCAGACTAAGCCGATTCATCCCAAACCATCCTCCCAGACCGACCTGGTTTAGTTGTCTCACCAAATCGGTTCTCTCCCTTTTCTATCCCATTCAACTAGCTTCCGACCTGTGCTTGGAAATTTCAAAATGATTCTTCAGGTATAAGGTTCTAAGTCTGTTTTTAGCCTTATTTATCTCCATACCTGTCCTCTAAGGTGTTGCTTTTTTCATTTCCTTTATCCACTCTATTGTTTTTGCTGGTAAAGTGCATATAATGGATAAATTAGAAATCTCATTTTCCATTCAAACGATTTTGAATGGTTCAAATTATATTCTGTGATCTTAAGAAATATCAATTTTTCTTAGAGCATGTAGGTAGGCTTTGGCATTGGTAATATTTGTGCACTTATATTCTCTTTCTAATTCCAAGTAGCTCCAAGGATTGTAGTTTGCAATTTATATTCATACCAAGAAAAAGCCGTTAAAAAACTGTTATAAATCTATTGATAATTAATTGATGAGCATTATAAAGCCGTTACAAAATAATCGAGGGTTTATGAAAAAATAAATCAGGTTAGAACTCGTGTTTTTGTGAGTAGGTCGGAGGGAGGAGAATCTCGTGGAATTGGGGGATGGTGGTGGGCACGGGGCAGTACACGGTGGTAGGTGGTCCTGTTGACTTGGAAAGCCGTGTCGGGTTTCCATTAGGCAGCTTCCGCGCACTTTGCTGGTCATGCCTGGCGTGCGTCGAACTCGGCGCTTCTCGAAAGCTTCTCTTTTGACCCAAAGGGAAGAAGGTAAAAGTATGATTCCCTTTCGAGCTTCGGAACGGAAACATGCTCAATCCGCGAAAAAACTCTTACGGTAATGTACTAATACACGTAAAGCAACACTAACAAGCTTCACACGATTCGTGGCTTTCTTATATCCACGAATCGTGTGAAGCTTGTGCATGACTACAAAAATCCGTTCACGTAACTGATGCTCCAATATCCGGTCACGCGTGCGGCTGAAATCTCATATGGGACTATCTGATAATGATTTAAACTGCACATTAGTGATTAAATCCAATGGACAGCCGTACGGCCATCGTGTACATCGGCGATTTCCAACTAAAATTGGTTGGATAAACTCAATTGACAAAACGCGAAAGATTTAGGACTTAATTAGTAAAATTAAAAGGTTTAGATCTGAATTGACAAAATTGTAATAGATTTAGGAATTTTGAACAATTTTCCCACACATACATGTATAATAATTGCCTCCTGCTGCAAGGTTGATTTGTGGCCAATTACAAATCATAGAATCTGTATTACTTGCAACGACAGAAAGGGAAATTATGTTCCTTAAAGAAGGTTACAAAATGATATGTGATGGATAAGTTGCTATTATCGACAAAAATTGAGATATTTAAAGGAAGATTACTATCAATTAGTTAAATTCCGTTCTTTTTTTCTCTAATGTCACTGTACGAGGGACCCCGAAAGACATTTGTAGTTCCACATCGAAATTGAAAATAATTTTGTTACGTCACAAAGTTGTTTCTCCAAATGATATTGGTCTTTTTTGGCACGTTTAAATCTTTACATTTGTTTGGTGAAAATATTTATGTTTGGTGAATACAAAATCAACCTAGCTAGTGTGAAACAATGGGGACAGGTCAAGCACTGTGATTCTAGGTCCTTTTGGTCAAATTAGAAGGACTGGAGCTGATATTGTTAGAAGCAGAAAGAAGGGCAAATTGCTTCGGAGTAGGTTGTTCATTTTCTGGCTTGCAATTTTGTGATAATCATAGTGAATCTAAATCTCACCTATTTTTCAAGTGCGGCTGTTCCCATCGGATTTGGGTTCGCATTTTGCATGTGTCTCTGAACTGTCTTGATTGAAGCAGACCACTAAGGGAAGCGATTTTCGTAAGTGTTTGTCGAAACTACCATAAAGTCCATCATGCAGCAGCTTTCGTCAATGGTTTAGATTTTAAAAGGGTGTGTATATGTCGGGTATGTAATGTTCTAGTATATTTTGATCATAGAATGTGGAGTTGGTTACCAAGGATTTGAATCTTTTGTTTCTTAGCCATTGATGTAATCAGCTCATGTTGATCAACATATAGTCAGTTTGCTGCGGAATAAATTTTCATTTATAGATAATTAGTGATATTTACTGTGTAAGTTTGAGGTGATTGTAATTTGTAATGATGCATATTTGCACGTTCTTTTGAGAAAGTGAAGTGTATTTAGTACTCCTCAAAGGCTCAAAGTGAGAGAATCTGTAGAGAATATATAAAACCCCATAATTACAAACTATTTTTCGACAAGGTAATATTGTTACACTAGCTATTGAGTGGCTCCTTTTTTCTCCTAAAAGGACCGCCGCATAGGATAATTAGTTTCAAGGAAGCTCATTCGATCAAACACCTCTCCTATTAATCAAGAAATTTATATCAAAATCAACATTGAAGTTCATAGTCCAACAGATAATCAAACTCAGACCCCACAATCATATCCAAACTATGAGACCCTAAACATCACATCCCCTTGGTCTGACGAAAGGGCTTAGACCGCCCCAGCAGATTTGAATACCTGCGTAGTAATCAGATGATGCGGATTGATTGTTGTTGCTGCTTTCGTGGTTGTGGCCACTGCCGCGCCGGCGGGGGTGGGGATGGGTCAGCTCATCCTCGCCAGGCAGCTTCTGCTCGTGTTTCATCAATGAAAAAATGGACGAAGAGAAGAAATTGTTGTTGTCTTGCTTGGGAGTGAGGCTGGTGTAGAAAATGACGACGATGGGTTTGTTCCCAGTGTATGGTGAGTCCAAAATGAGTGGGCGGATTTGAGGTTGAGGTTCTTTGCAAGTGTGGTGACATTGGTATGTGATCTTATAAACGGATGGGTCGTCCGACATCTCTTGGAGCTGCTTGGTCGCTAGACATCCATGAAGGATCTTGTAAGTGCACCTGTAGGAGCTGCTGCAAGTGCCCCCGAAACACTGCTTGAATCATTTGTTTCGATTAAATCGTAAATTATTATTCTGCTTGGCGATCTGTGGGAAATGTTCTCTCGAAATGAAGAGTTCCCTTCTCTCGAAATGAAGAGTTCCCTTCTACCGTCATGGTAGCTTTAATCAAACCCTACCTTCTTCAATTCCATCCTGTTTTTCAAAAAATTTCTCCTCAATTCCAGTAATCCCATCGATGAATCCTCCCTCTTTCTCTTACCGTTTACCCATTACGGCTAGCTATGAAAGCGATCCATCGCATGCAACCCCCATCTGGTAGGTAATTGTACATACACCTCTCGCGCTTGCTCCTTTTGGGTTCGATGTTGCTTTGACCGCGACTGGGCTGTGAGCGAATCTACCACAATTCGGAACTTGGAAGATTCCATTGATGCATCCGAGTGAAGCGGTGCTCGTCATCTTTTTCGGTTGTTTCCCTCTATCCGCCGTTTCCAGGTAACACTTCATATATATAGATTGTCATTAGCCCTCATCAAGTTTGGCGGAAGTAGTAAGTCAGAGATAGTGCTTCTTGATTGATGCGTAGAAGTGATGGGCCTTCTTATAGATGCTGAAAGTAGTGTAATTATGGACAATGGTGCGGTGAGTAGTATCGATTACCTCTGAATTTCGGCCGATGTTTTGTCTTGGTCTCTGAATCTATGCGACCTGGCTGGCATTATGGCGACGGAGGCCCTGGATGAAACATTGCGGTTATCAGCCCTTTGTAATAGGCTTGGACGATTAACCACTAAGCAAAGCATCGACGAGTGGGCAAATACTCTTCCACCTGCCAAGTTAGATGAATGCCAACGGACATTAATAGGATCCCTTTTCTCAAATCCTTCAGTCAATTTACCTGCTATGCAAAGTACCTTAACGCGAGTATGGCGTATTGACAAAGTCGAGATTTCCCAACGTGAGGCAGGACTCTATGCATTCAGGTTCCAATCTCAAGCAGACAAACAAAAGGTCCTGGATGGAGGCCCCTGGTTATTCTCCGGACACTTGGTCATTCTAAAGCCATGGATTCCTAATACCCCCTTTCATTGCTATGACTTTTCTACATGTGCATTTTGGGTTCAAGTACTCGGCCTACCACTAGAATGGTGCACAAAAGCGATGATCAACAGGGCTGTACAGCATCTTGGCCGAGTTTTGGAAGTCCGAGTGGCAACAAAGGAAGGAACATCAGCTAGACCGGGACGTGCTAGGGTGGAACTGCCCTTACATGAACCACTTAAGACGGGCAAGCTTATCCGACTAGAGGGCAAACTTCTTTGGCTAGACTTCCGATATGAGAAACTCTCACATTTCTGCTATTCATGTGGGCGATTGGGTCATTATGCGTCTTACTGTAAGGAAATACCTTTTGAAGAAGCAAAGGTGGATGGTCAAGGGAAAATGGCCTATGGGCAGTGGCTACGGGCAGAGGTAAGAGAGAATAATCCGTATTGGAATGCTTTTTACCACCCACAAGATGTTTTAGCTACCTCGGAAGAAACTGTACCTGAAACGCCACCAACTCAACTTCAAGCCGGCAGCATCTGTACCACTTCAACCGGCCCCCGTGGAAGATCCTATGTCCGTTTCAGCAACTCTCAATTAGCTACCTAGAACCTTTATTCATCCAGCTCCACTACCTACAACAGAGAAGTTAAAAGACATTCAAACTCCACCGATAGAAACCTTAAAGCCAGAGAAAAACAAGAATATCATATTGACTTCAAAGCAAGGGAAGGCCAAGAAAATAAAGAGATATACTCCCTATGAGCCTAAGCACTTGCTGCTCAATGATGTGGATGATAGTAATCTTATGGATACCCCGGTATATGTGGCTAAGGAAGCTGAAGCAAGGGCCTTGGTGGCTGGCCCTCAACAGCCACCACCCGACAAATGAAGCTTATAAGCTAGAACTGTCAGGGTTTGGGCAATTCCCTGACAGTCCAGCTCCTAAAGGCCTTGATGGCCAAAGAAAAGCCCGATGTCGCCTTTTTAATGGAGACAAAGAACCCAGAATCAAAGCTTTTAAGGATTAAAAGTCAGTTAAGATTTCAGCACTCATATAACATCAACCCAATTGGCATTGCAGGAGGATTATCTCTGATGTGGAATGACCAGGTATCCATTCAGGTACTTCGCTCTTCTCAATATTTGATAGATACGATGTGCAATATGGTACAGGAAGATTAAACTGTTCGTTTAACCTGGGTTCACGCCCCTTATAATTATCGCCAACGACAAGGAGTATGGGATGAACTCAGAATGATTGGTAGAATGAATTGCTTTCCCTGGTTATGTGTAGGTGACTATAATGAAGTGCTTTACCCTTGGGAAAAACTTGGTAAGAGACTAGCTGAATCTCATCATATGCTGTCTTTTCATTTTGTTCTGAATGATTGTGATCTGATGGAGCTAGAGAGTAAGGGATGTCAATACACATGGATGAATAATCGAGAAGGGGAGGAGATAGTTAAGGAACGGTTGGACCGGGCTTTATGTTCGATGGACTGGCGAATCCTATTCCCTGAGGCCGAAGTGTTAGCAATACCTGCGGTTGGTTCTGACCATAGTCCGTTGATAATCCAAACTTCAGCACCGATCAAACGGAGGCGCAAAATGTTCATCTATGAAGCCTATTGGAATGATAATGAAGAATGTGGCGAGATCATATCTACGACATGGAATTCTATTTCTCCCAACCAACCAGTTTTCCTTCCTAAGTTAAAGCATATTAGCCAAGCACTATCTACTTGGAGTCGAACAAAGTTTTCAAAGGGAAGGTCCAGTGCCATCACTCTACAAAATCAGCTACAAAATCTGACTAATCAACAGCATTTAAATTATAAAAAAGCCGAAGCTGCTAAACTCAAAGAGGATATCACAACACTTTGGCAACATGAAGAGAAGTATTGGGCGATGATATCTCGCATTCAACGGCTGAAGTGGGGGGATAAGAACACTCGTTTTTTTTTCATGCATCTACTCTACAACAAAGATCTCGAAATCGTATTACAATGCTTCAAGATGATCAACAGCAGTGGATTCGTGACACACAGGTACTACAAGATATGACAACGGCCTTCTTTTCGAATTTATATACATCTCAGGGATCAAGGGATTATGCTCCTATCCTCGCCCAATGTCCACCGATTGTTACTGCTGAGATGAATGACCTATTAATTGCAAGGGTTACAATGGAAGAGGTGAGACAGGCCACCTTCCAATTAGGGACTACAAAAGCCCCGGGTCCTGACGGACTAGGTGGCTTGTTCTATCAAACACATTGGGAAATTATTAAAGATGATCTATTGCTCCAAGTACAACACTTCATGATGACAGGTCAGATGCCTCCCACTATTAATCAGACTCTTCTTACTTTGATTCCCAAGGTACCCCATCCAGAAAAACTAGAGCAATATCGCCCCATTAGCTTGTGTAACTTCGCCTACAAAATCATCGCCAAGGTCCTTGCTAATCGCCTTAAACCTTGCTTGAACTCTCTCATATCCAAGGAACAGTCCGCCTTTGTTAGTGGGAGACAGATCCAGGACAATATATTGATTATGCAAGAGGTTCTTTACCAGTTCAGGATAAGGAAGAGAAGACGAAAATTCAATGCCATCCTGAAACTAGACATGCAAAAGGCATATGATCGGGTCGAGTGGGATTTCCTAAATGACTATCTTTTGAAATTGGGCTTCCATCCCACATGGGTCCGATGGATTATGCAGTGTGTATCTACTACTTCCTTGAGTGTGAAATTTAATGGAGAGCCACTTCCTACTTTTCTCCATCGCGAGGTCTAAGACAAGGTGACCCCTTATCTCCATATTTGTTTATTCCGGTAGCAAATGTGTTATCAACCTTAATCAATGAGGTCGGGATGGGACACATTAAAGGTATCCGTTTCAACCAATGGTGTCCAACCCTATCCCATCTCTTTTTCGCCGATGATGCTATCTTCTTTCTAGATGGGACTATTCGAGAAAGTCGAACGTAGCTAGTATTCGAACCGGTATTGTATGGCTACGTATGGCTACGGTCGGGTTGTGAATCGCAATAAGTCCGGCATTATTTTCAGTCATTATTGTCCACCTAATTTGCAAGATAATATGTCGGGTGAGCTACGAGTACCAATCTTGACTAGGTGTGGAAAATACCTGGGATTACCATCTGACTGGGGTCGATCTATGAAGGAAATGTTCTCTTGGATACTAGTGTGTGTTCATGCCAAGTTGGAAAGCTGGAAGGGACAGTTACTCTCTAGAGGTGGCAAGGAAGTACTTCTAAAATCTGTTGTGCAAGCTCTACCACATTATGCCATGTCTATTTTTAAAATCCCTTTGTCGATATGCAAATCTATAGAGCACAGCATTGCCAGATTCTGGTGGTAGAATGATCAAAATAGAAAGGGTATCCACTAGTGAAACTGGGATCTGCTAAAAAGGAGTAAAGATGATGGTGGCTTAGGCTTTCGGGATTTAATAGCATTTAATGAAGCTATGCTCGGCAAGCGTGCTTGGCGACATTAAGCAACAGCCCTTGGCATTATGGAGTCAACTCTTCAAAGGTTTGTACTTTCCTACGCAACCTTTTCTATCTATTAGCCCAGTAGCTCGGGCTTCATGGGGATGGAAGAGTATCTTATTAGGGAGGAATGCTATTGCTCCATATCTATGCTGGTCAGTAGGTGATGGCTGTGATATACAGATAAGGGGCGACTGTTGGTTACCTTGTGGAACTCTATACGGACCGAACAACAAAGATGATCCACTGTTGGTGGCGGATCTTATTGATCCGACACACCAAACCTGGAATCAACCAAGACTCCTCTCACTATTAGGAGAAGACATCACAACACGTATTGAATCTACCACTTAGACATATTCCTATTGAAGATCACATCATTTGGACAGGCACAAAAAATGGCGAATTTTCAGTTAAGAGCTGCTACCATAAGCTACGTCAGCTAGCAACGACTACAGACAGTTACACAACATCAACATCATATCAGAATCATAAAAGCTTATGGCATCGCATTTGGTCGATGAAAACGGCATCGAAGATCAGAGTTTTTACCTGGGCCCTTTGTCAGAATGCCATAGCGACGAAAGCTAACTTGTTTCGCCGACATATAACCACAGATCCCTGGTGCCCTCTCTGTCGACAACAGTATCCGGAAACCGTCAAGCACCTTTTCTTTCATTGCCCTTGGACTAGAGCTGTATGGGAAAATCAGAAACTTAATATCCCAATATCCCCTATGCAAATTCAGAGGATTGATCAATGGCTCAGTGCAAGAGCGGCTACTCCAAAACACTTACTGCAGATGGAGATCATGGTTAACACTCTCTGGCAAATTTGGAGAATGCATAATGACGCTGTATTCCGCGATCAACAGCTAGATCCAAGAAGAGTCGTTGATCTGGCCGTCGAGCAAACCAGGGCATTCACCTCCCCTGATGTGAACCGAACTTCATCAGGACCTCCCCTTCATCATTCCCTGTACCAGTGGCAACCTCCAGCTCTCAGCACTCTGAAGTATAATATTGACGGCGCCTTTCAACCGGGTGGCACCGAGGGATCGATGGCCTGTATTGGTCGAGACAATCAAGGACGGTTACTGGATGGCTTCTCGTGCAGGGTTAGAGCGACTTCACCACTGGAAACTGAATTCAACGCACTTACCTGCACACTCCACCATATGCTGCGACAAGGGCTTCAATCTCACAAGATTGAGGTGGAATCGGACTGTTTTTCCCTTATTGTTGCAGTGCGCCAACGCCATTCGCCTGTGTGGGAGCTTCGGCCAATCGTGGAGGAGGTGCTCGCTCTTCTTTCCAGATTTTCTGACCTAACCCTACTGCACTGCTTGAGAGATGCGAACCGGGCCGCAGATTGGGCAGCGAAGGCCCAATGCACCAAGGATCCAGGTCTTAACTGGTTATCTCAAACTCCTCCTGCACTCTTGCAGATACTATCAACGGATGTAGTAACTTCCGAATGTAATCATCGTTTGTATGAATGTGAATACTTGTTTTAACGACCAAAAAAAAAAAAAAAAAATCGTAAATTAATGAGCACCTGATTGGAGATTTGGGTTTGGATGCTTCCAATCAAAAATATAACCCTATTTTTTTCGAATGATGATAGTCGATAAAAAGCAATATTGATCTTGTTTCGACTGAATTGTATCTTGTTGTGATGAGATGAAGCTAAATTTTAGAAAATTAAAGAAAGAACTTGCTCCCTTAAATTTATAACACGTGGTGAGGACACGACCATTGTTCATCACGAGAGAAGCATAAATATACTAGCCAAGTTGATAAGAGTGGATGAGTTTCTTATTAATTTGAAGCCATGCCTTATGGTTAAGATCCCACACAAAATTTGTTTTACACATCAAGCAAAAATGGATTTCTCTCTATTTATATGAAAATGTGTATCATTTGTGAAGCACCTGGGGAATTTGGCGCCACGAATCTTTTTCAAGCCGTATTTCCTCCAAGAGTACCCGTCCATTAATTGAAAGCTCACTTCTGTCCATTTAGGTGAATTTTTTTTTGGGTCCGACATTTAGGTGAAGTTATTCTGCAAAAAAAGGGAGCATGTTAGAATTACTTGGATCCATATATATAATTTTACCTCCATATAAAACCTCTTTCATCATCTACACAATAACAAAATAAATAAAATAACAAGAAAAAAAAACGCTTATTTATCTTGCGAGTTGGATAAACTCATTATAGTCCAATCATGATATGTTAAGTTGTGTCCCAAAATCATATAAATAGTGAAATGATCTTTTCATGTCTCTTCTTTTTCCTAGATTCTAATAGATCTTCACATTGTCATACTCGAACATTTGATGCTCACTTTACATGTAGTTGTTCTTGCCAGAAAGAACTTTTGTTGTTTTTAAATTATGCGAAACTCCACTTTAATAAAAAAATTAATTTTCAGACATATTCAGAAAAACCTTAGTTCCAAAAAAAAGAACATATTCAGAAAAACCCAAAAAAAAAAAAAAAAAACAAAAACAAAAACATGAATGTTGGGCCTTAATTACCTCCCAACCGGGGTGTTGACGCTCTCCTCATCGGAGTCCTTGGACCAGACACAGGCGTTGGTCGGAAACTGCAAGAACTCGTCGGACTCGGCGCTCATTGATTCGGACAGGGTATTGCTCGAGACCTGAGGACGCTGACGATCGGATCTTCCGCAAACAAGTGCTGCCCTGTGTTATCGCCAGCTTGAGAGTGAGTGTCGAAGAGATGTCTGAGCTTCTTCGTGGGATTCTGGCCATGGAGGAGATCCTGGATCGCGCACTTGCGGCTTGAGGAGAGGTTCTTCGGGTAAGCGGAACGCTCCATCGATGAGAGAGGTCTTGTGCTTTGCTTTGTGATGAGGGAGGGAAAGCGAAGAGAGAGAGAGAGAGAGCTCAGGGTCATGTGCAGAAGAAGGCAAGGAATATTAGAGGGAGGTGGGGCGAAAGTTCATCGTCTTGTGGGATCTAGCCGTCTCGACGCGCTAAGTGGGAGGTGGTGCGAAGGTTCCATATCTTGCGGGATCTACCCATGTTACAGTTAGGTCAATCGCAAATGATATTATGATGCATAGTAATATTTTTATAGAAAAAAAATGAATATCTTGTCTTATTAGTATTATTATCATTAGGGAAAATTTTAAATAAAGATTTGAAGTGAAAATGTTTTCTCAAAAAGAGTCCGAAGTTAATTTTATCTCAAATAATAGTTTGAAGTAACAAACTTAATCTCAAATAAGACCTCAAGCTTACTAATAAAATCTTAATATAGCCAAGGACATTTTCATCCAAAAGCCTTTTTCTTTATTTGATTTGTTTTTCTTTGCCTTTCTTAATTTGATAGCAAGTAAAGAATGGTAGCTGCGTCACATGTGTACCAATATGGGGTTTTTATCGACCCAAAAATTAATTTGAAATTAATTTGTCATAAGTATACTAGTTTAGAATTTTTCGTGATAATCGCCATTAAAAATGTTTGTTTTGATAATTATTCGACATTAAAAAGTTAGTAAATACTTTAATTGTACATTATTATTAAAGTATAGTATAGCATTGTAAATTGATCTATAATTTCGATGCTAAAACTTTCTTGTGCACACTTTCTACGAAAATCGTGAGCTTGAATTAAGTGGGGGTACCAAGGGTGGTTTACTAGGCTAGCTCCCCCGAGGTATTGACGCTTGGTCCGAGGTGCACCACGCACTCTACGGGCTGTGGGCTGCCCGGCGTAAGCCCAGCGGGCCCGGCGGATCCTCGGTTACCAAGAAAAAAATCATGAGCTCGAATTAATTTTCAGATATAATATATATGCATGGATATCGTAATAACAATTCTTCTATAAATTCTTTTGTGGTTCTGAATATCTTTGGGGAAATTTGCATCATTCTTCTAAAAAGGAAGTTATTTAGTTTTGCCGTCTACATTCTTGAGCAAACACTGTTTGTTCAATATTAAAATAGGATCTTCACTATAATTTCTTGTCAATGTTATTTCCCTAATCAAAATAGTATGTTTAGCTTCTACCCATATTATTCGAAATAATGACATTTAAATATGCATCGCTTTTCACATAAATAACATAGATAAACAGAGCTTCTATCCATATTATTCAAAATAGTGGCAGTTAAATATGCATCATTTTTCACATTTTTTTTTAAAAGTCAGACACTATTGATTTTATATACATGTCGTTCGTTACACTACTAAAGATTTTTTTTCTTTCTCGAATTCAAAGCAACAATACCCCCTCAATTAGCGTCATTTACTTTGCTTTTGCACGAAAATACGTACATTCAACCAAGAGCATGCGTAAAGAGACACTCCTCCTCGCATTTTGAGTGGCGTATTTTCTAGACGACTCTTTCTTTCTTTTTCCCTTTTTTTGGGTCTACGACTTTCCGATATCTGGGGTATGCCCAACTAAATCCGGAATTGAGCACTGTCGGACCCACAAAAGGGGTGGCTCTCCTTGTGCCATTTACTCCATACATAAGGCTCAAACTCGAGACCTTACTTAAGGGAACCCAGGCTCCTTACCACCTAGGCCAACAAACATTGGTCTAGATGACTCTTTTTAACAATACATATATTATGTTTTCCTTTCTTTTTCACTCTTAGTGATATCAATCAATATTATCTACTTCTATCATGTTTACTAAATAGATACTTCATTTTGAAAAAATACATTCAAATAGACACATTTCTTCGTAATTTTTAGTGACATAGAAGGTGTCTGTTTTTGAAATAGTATTTCTACTTTAGTCACCAATTATTACTCCAACCATTTGACCTTTGTCCAGTTCATTCCTCAAACCAATCCGGAGATAAAATAGGAAGAGTTATAGAAATATGGATTAGAGTGACAAAGCATCAATTCATATTTCATAGAGTTCCCAAAAAGTTGTTTAGTCTGGGGAAAAAAAAAATTGTTGGTCCTACTCTACTCATATTCTAACTCTCATTCTCAAATTTTTGTCCCGCCTCCTTATAGGGCATGAGAGTGAAACCCACACTTGAAACTAAATCATTTACATCCCAACCCCCCTGAGAAGGTGGGAATTTGAACCCCACCCCCCTTCCATATTGGAAGAGTGACCATTAGGGCAAACCCGAGTGGTTAGTTTAGGAAATTATTTTAAGCATTAAAAATCTAAGTAAAATACATATGGTTTTATTAGTCTTGTCTATTGTAAAACTTGAAACTTCTTCTTCTAATGTCTTATTTTATCCAAAGATCTTCCCACATAACATATGTCGTTTGGTTCATGTCACGACCTACCCTTGGGGGGAGGGAACGGGTTTAGGGATATTGCCTAAAAGATGGGCCTAAGACCCATGATTAGGCGTGGGCTCTCCCAAGCCCATACCCCACGTGACGTTGGGATATTCTTAAGAAATTTTGCACAAAAGGAGTCACCACTAGCCCGTTGGGGTCGACTAGAAACCAAGTGAGGCATAAGAGTGTACCTCACTTCCTACGCAACTTGAGCATCTAGGGTCGGGGACTTGATTGCACTAATTAACCAATTGATGCCATTTCGGTACCTAATCTTGTTCATTTTAACAAAATGATTTTATGCAGGCGGTTTGGATTGATTTTATACATATCCACTAACATGTGGGGTGATCATGCGGGTACGCAATTATTAAAGTAACAGTCATTGCTACCAAGATCCTAATTGCAGTAAAATTAACATAAGCAACTAAACAATTGCAAACATAGTTAAACATAAAATTAAACATGCAATATAATCAATACACAAGCAAATAAATGCCTAATTACACTCAAAAAGCAATACATAGCAATTCCTAACCAAATTCGCAATTTTCATTTTTTTCAAAATGTTTTAATTTTTTAAAATAATTTTTTAAAGTTTTCTAAAAAGTAATTTTAAATTTTTTTAAAAATATAATTTTTAATTTTGAAAATGGGTGAACCATGTCAAATTTGGTCTGACCCGACCCGGTTCGGCCCGGTCGCGAATCGGGTTTGGTCCGGCTAGGAGACGAGCTGATTGGCCTCGCTCGAAAAAAAGCAAGGCCTAGTCGAGCCTTCAATTAAATTCGAATTAGGCCCAACTAGCAAGCCCGATCTGGTCTAAGTTTTTTTTTTAAAAAAAAATGAAGCCCACAAGCCCAATGTACTAAAACAGCCCAAAACCAACTTAAGTATACCTGGCTCGGATGTGAGAAAAAACCTATGTAGTTCGTGACTTTCGCTCGAGCCGGCCAAGACCCGATTTTGGAGTGGCCTTTCTCTCTAGGGCTTCGCAGCACCGAAGGAGGACAACGGCGTGACGGGCTTGACAAAGAACGACGATGCAATAGAGAAGAGGCGGAGACACGGCGACCGGCTCGGGATTTGCTTTGGCGTCGGGGGCAACAAAATAAGTTGGGCTACAAGCGAGCACGGCGGGAGCTGGCGGAATGGCAACACGACGTCCGGCGAAGTCGCAAGCGAGATGGGCTCGCGGTTGAGGGAGTTTCGGCGGTGTCGGGTTGAGGCAGCAAGGCTCGACGGCGTCGGGTTGAGGTAGTGAGGCTCGGAGGACATCCGGAGCTGGACGGCGGCGACAACGGCCGGTCTGGTGATACGGCGGAGCTCGATCTACTCCGGATTTGGGCCTTTGGCCGACTCCCGCCTCGGATCTTTGGATCCGAGAGCCTCCAAGTTCATCCTCCCTCTCCTTCTAGTCTTGGCTGGCTCGGCGTTAGGAGCAAAGTGGCAACGGGTGCAAGGAGTCGAGACAGCGGGAACTTGAACGGCGTCGGGCTCGGAGGGCGGCGATCACGGAGGGCAGGGAGGAGTGCGGTGGCTTGGCTAGCATCGGGTTGAGGCGGCGAGGAGGGCAGCGTCTCGGACGGCGTTAGGCAGCGCCGCCGCCGCTCCTCCCCTCCGTTCCTTCTCTCTCTCTCTCTCTCCCTCTATTCTAGTCTTCCTCCAGCTCTTTCTCTCGCTACGCTTTTGGAGTCTTGACGACTGAAGGAAAAGAAGAGACAAGCACGAGCCGAGCCAAAAGAGAAATGGGCCGAGCGCGCATGAGAGAGAGAAAAAAACAGAGGGCTAAGTTGGGCCCAGGCCAAATTCGGCCCGACCCGGCCCTTCTCGCGTCCTATTTTGTGTTTTTCTTTTGTTGTCTTTTTTTTTTCTCTTCTTTTTTTCTTCTATTTTTTTTTTTTTTTTTTTTTTAGCGACTAATTCCTAATTTGTATGTGATTAAGTTTTAAATAAAATGGTAAAATTTAGATGTCAACAGCATTGCCCCTCTTTGAATGAGAGCTTGAAGAGGTTCCATTCAAAAATAAAAGACACCTAAATTATTTTGGCGACAGAGACCCTAGGTGCATAGGCATGTATTAGGTTGATAAAAAGAACTCATAACTATGTAAGCGCGTCTTGTCAATAAGAGGAAGAGAGACCCCGGGCTATAGAAGCACACCGTGTCATAGGAAGAAAAACTCCGGGTTACAAAAGCTCTCCGAGCTAAAAAGCACACCATGTCATAGGAAGAAGGACTCCGGGTTACAAAGCACACCGTGTCATAGGAAGGACTCCGGGCTACAAAGCTCTCCGGACTACAAAAGCTCTCCGGGCTACAAAGCACACCCGTGTCATAAGAAGGACTCAAGCTACAAAGCACACCGTATCATAGGAAGAATGACTCTGGCTACAAAGTTCTCCGGGCTACAAAAGCTTTTCAGGCTACAAAGCACACCGTGTCATAAGAAAAAGGACTCCGGGTTACAAAGCTCTTCGGGCTACAAAGCACACCATGTCATAGGAATAAGGACTCCGGGCTATAAAGCTCTACGGACTACAAAAGGTCTCTGAGCTACAAAGCACACCGTGTCATAAGAAGGACTCTGGGCTACAAAGCACATCGTGTCATAGGAAGAAGGACTCCGGGCTACAAAGCACACCGTGTCATAGGAAGAAGGACTTCGGGCTATAAAGCTCTCCGGGAGACAAAAGCTCTTTGAGTTACAAAGCACACCGTGTCATAAGAAGGACTTTGTGCTACAAAGCTCTCCAGCTACAAAAGCTTTTAAGGCTACAAAGCACACCGTGTCATAAGAAGAACTCCGGGTTACAAAACTCTCCGGGCTACAAAGCACACCATGTCATAAGAAGGACTCCAAGCTACAAAGCTCTCTAGGCTACAAAAGCTCTTCGGGGTACAAAGCACACCGTGTCATAGGAAGAAGGACTCTGGGCTACAAAGCTCTCCCGGCTACAAAAGCTCTCCGGGCTACAAAGCTCTCTGGGCTACAAAAGCTCTTCGGGCTACAAAGCACACCGTATCATAGGAAGAAAGACTCCGAGTGCTACAAAACTCTCCCGGCTACAAAAGCTCTCCGGGCTACAAAGCACACCGTGTCATAAGAAGGACTCCGAGCTACAAAACACACCATGTCATAGGAAGAAGAACTCCGGGTCATAAGAAGAGAGAGAAGGACTAAGGTCTCATCGTGTAAAAACGAGTTATGATAGTCTCATCGTCTACGAACGGGTTTCGACTAGGAGGTAGGTCTCACTGTGTACGAACAGGTCTCGACTAGATGATAGTCTCACCGTGTAGGAACGGATTTCAACTGGAAGGTAGGTCTCACCGTGTACAAACGGGTTTCGGCCGGGTATGATAGTTTCACCGTGTATGAATGGATTTCGACCGAATGATAGTCTCATCATGTACGAATAGATTTCGACTGGGAATGAGGTCTCACCGTGTACGAACGAGTTTCGACCGGATATGATAGTCTCACCGTGTACAAACAGGTTTCAACTGGGAGGTAGGTCTCACCGTGTACAAACAGGTCTCGATCGAGTTGAAAATGCATGATTTGAGGAAAACCAATGAACCTTTGTAGATGACATGGTTTAAGATTGACCATGAACCTTTTGAAAAATCGTAGTTTAAAAATAGACTCATGAACATTTTAAATGTGTGGTTTAAGGATAGGCCCACTAACTGCGTGGTTTAAGGATGACCCACGAACCGCGTAGTTTAAGGATTGGCCCATGAACCGTGTGGTTTAAGGATTGGCCCATGAACCGTGTGATTTAAGGATAGACCCACGAACCTTGTGGTTTAAAAATAGACCCACGAACCTTGTAGTTTAAGGATAGACCCATGAACCGTGCGATTTAAGGATAGACCCACGAATGTTGCGGTTTAAGGATAGACCCACGAACCGTGCAGGTTTAAGGATTGACACACGAACCGTACGGTTTAAGGACTGACCCACGAACCTTGTGGTTAAGGATTGACCCATGAACCGTGTGGTTTAAGGATTGACCTATGAACCGTTTGGTTTAAGGATTGACCTACGAACCTTGTGGTTTAAGGATAGAACCACGAATCGTGTGGTTTAAAGATAGACCCATAAACCTTGTGGTTTAAGAATAGAGCCACGAACCCTGTGGTTTAAGGATAGACTCACGAATCGTGTGGTTTAAAAATAGACCCACGAACCGTTTGAAAATTGCATGGCTTCACTAAGGAATTATGTCAAACTCAACTTGAGCAAATGTCATTAGGGACGTCATCAAGAGACATATTGACAATATTACAGCATTAATCGAACAAATTAATCAAGCTAAGTTCGACTGCTTTAAAGAAAACATTTTATGCCAATTAGCATCATGTAGCACAAAATTGTCATCTTGCTCGGGGATGTATCATTAATCATCAAATTCTCTAGGAGTCAAGTTCTTATCAGAACGGCTATGACTTGTGAAAAAGACTTATTAAGCATGCCAAACTAAAGCTTCTTAGTCGAAAGGGCTTCTCACACACTCGATAGAATGACTGACTGATTGTTGAGGGTATCTCACATAACCCATGTCAAAGGTTTCCAGAAACATTCGCAATGAGCATAATCTGATCGATCAAAAAGTCTTTTGAAAGGATCATAATATAGGCTCGGTTAGGGCTTACATAAAGGAATGATTGCTTTGAGGCCAATAAAGAAATATTTGTCGCTATCTTCATAGGGTTTACGAGTTGAGAACTTGGAAGATAAGACAATATAGAATTACTTTCACTCCTTCAAGCAATAGCTTCTTTGTGGTATTCTCATTTTCACTCAAACCATCCCAATCAGAAGAGACTTTGGAAGAAGGTTGTAACGTTGACTCGGGAGAGGCTTGAAAGGCTTAAAATTTTCAAGAGGTTTTTTAAGAGTCGATGATCATCATGGCATCGTAACCAGGTCACTCGATCTTTCCAAATCATTGGGCTTTTGAAATACAACGCATCTCGAAAGTCCCTTGACTAATCATTTCTACATGGGAGCTTTGCCCCTTTTTCTAACTTTCTTTGCACTTGTAATAATTTTTTTTTGCAGGCACTTGAACTGTGATAATTTTTCACATAAGATGCAACATTTTGGCTCTTTTTCTTGACAGGCATTGGTCTTGCTTTTACCAAGCACACTGCTTTTTCATGCCCCTTAATTTGTCGAACTTTTTGCTCTTTGAACTTTTGGAGCTCTTATGACTTTCGAGATTCTTTTCCCATTTTCTCATGACTGTCAATTATATTTGGTCAATTCTTATGCCTTGCCCCATTGAAAGGAGATGATTACCGCTCGGGGTTCGAAATGAACAATCGTGCCCAAATTGGTTAAAGCAATGTGTATCAGTGTTTGGTTGGAGAATGAAATGCTCTTCTTCACATTGGGATGAGTCAAGATCTAATGAGAATTCCTTTGAAGCTATCACCAGAAGATTGATGCAAGTAAAAGTAATAGGATCTTTCCTAATCATTCGCTCTACAACACGACCGTAACTTCCTATGCTGCCCTAATGTAGGGTCGTTCTCGATAGGGGTACTTTGGAGGATCATCTCTATTTGGCCCAAAGGGCTAGCAATATGTCAGCTCGATGCTTGGGATTGATGAAGGAAATGCCTTTATCATCTCGATCTTTGCGCTCAATGCGAATGGATCATTCGTCCTAAAAGAAGGTTGTTTTTCATTCAACTCTCAAAAGTGTTTGAATGATGTATTTGGAAATGGCTTGCCTTTCTTCATCCTAAGCAATTCTTGTTTGGCACAATTAACGTCTCCATTTCACTCTATCGAGATCGTCTAAATAGATTAATCTCCATAGGAAAATTTGATTCAAAATGAATAATCCACAAAATGAGAAAATAATTTTGAGATAACAATGATGCTCAAAAAGTTTGTAATTTTTTTCAATTATTCATCATTTTTTTTTTTTTTTTTTTTTTTTTTTCCTTTAGGAATGCGCCAAAAGCTCTCTTTTGTAATGGAAATTCTCTTTTCTTCTTTTTTTTCTAAAAAAAATTGAGAAGGAGGGTACTTACTTGCGGCATGGTGACCCGATAACCCTGTAAAGAATGTAAAAGAATATGTTAGTGCAAAAATCCTTAGGGATTGAAAAGTTGGAAACGATACATTATTACCCTTCACTCGCTTTTATCCTTTGAGGGCTAACATCTATTGGATTCACCCTCATGGATATTTGGTAACTTGGCGTTACCCTTCCCTTGCATTTGCTTTTAAGCGTTTGATGTCTTCCTATCAAAGGAAAGAAAGAATCATGTCGAGACGCTATCAAAATGAGCAATTGGAATCGACACCATTTACCCTTCACACGTTTCCATTCTTCGGTATGAACTTTGGCTGAAGTCGATAGGATTGATTGAAAACGGCTATGTGACCCTGATTTTATCCATAAAAAGCACTTCTTTATTGTATATAACAATTTACAAAGTTCAATTCCTACTTTTTCAAATGCTCTTTTTGAAGAAACGTTTAGCTGACAGGGTGCTTGAAAATTTTATATATAGATCATGAGACGTGTTTTTCAAGGTCTTGCTTTGAAAGGAGAGTGGATGCTCCCAGTTTCCACACTCGAGGACATTGTTCTTTAGATGCTTTGCCCCATTTATTGCCCGTAAAGAAAAGATTGGACATGTCATTTCCACACTCGATTGGAAATCATTTAGGAACTATATACATCCTTTTACGCCAAATGGATGGGTCTTGTCTTATTGGAGAGAGATATTGCCCTTATAAGAATACTCCTTCGCTTTTGTTGGAACAATCTATAACTTGGCGCCTAAGATGTATCCTTAATAATGGAAAAGAAAATCATGTCGAAATGGTATCGAAATTGATAATTGGAATCGATACAATTTATTCTTCCTTCGATTTCACCTTTTTGAATGCTTGGCACCCCCTTCATTTGTCTCATCATGCAAAGTGAATGAGATTGATGGGCTATTTTGGCTCCTAAGGCATTTGCGCATTTGAAGGTAGACGTAAATGTTCATTTGAAACAATTCTGAGTTTTTTTTTTTTTTAATGATGATTTTTTTATGATTTTAGGATGATTTCCACGAAATTGAATTACATCATTAAAAAAAAAATGTGAGTCACATGATTTACAAAAGCATCAATTGGATTCGCAATCAAAACCTAAAATGGAAAACATGATTCTTAACAAGAATAAGAACAATGATAGAATACAAGAAACTCTTGTACAAGTAATGGTAAAAATCAACTCCTGTTCAAACTCTAAAATTCACTTCTCTATGTGGTCCAACACGAGAATTTCAATGAGCATCATGCATAACCTGCTAATAGATGACAATGTCAGTACGTGAATGAGAGAAAATGATATCTCAATGAGGTCGCTTCTTACAATAAAATCGAGGCAATGGTACATGCCCCACAGTCCTTATTACGGGGTTTTAGTATTTCGCCAAGATTTTATCATAAGGGAAGACATCATTAAAATAATCAATCCATGGCCATCAATCGAATGTCTACTTTTATTCCAAAAATTTCGTATGCAAAAGTGTCGTTGATTTTTTTTTTTCGAAGAGATTGATTTTCTAATTTTACTCTTGCAAAAATTGAGGTGACTTCTATTTTGAGAAATTTGTACACAAAATGATTTGCAATTTAGCCCCAAATGTAAGAACGAGAGAATTTGATAAAAAAAAAAAATGCAATTTCAAATTTTGTGCCTCAATATAAAATCATACCTCGAAACTTTTATTTTTGTAAGTGATTTCGAGCCCATTACTAGAAATTTAAACAAAACCATGTATTCAAAGGGGTCGGATCAAAGTGTTTAGAACTTGCAATCAATGTTCACTTATCAAAAGTGATTGCCATTTTTTTCAATTATAAGCCTACGAATCGATGGCAATCGATTAATGTTTGCGAATTTCAAGATGGAAGTTCCATACAAAGCGAGCAAATAAAAATGAAAATGATACTTACAATGAGTACCGACTTTTGTCTCTATTTTTTTTTTTTTAAAAATACATAGACATGCACATGGGATGTGGTTCGATTTCTACTCTATCCGGCTCAAAATGAAGCCATGGGATCACATGACTGAACCAACATGCTTGTGGCTGGGTCGTGTTACCCATGACTCCGGCTTCGTCAAAGAACCAACCCGTGTCGCGCGCTTGCAGACCGAGGTGGGTACCTTTGACGTGATGAAAGAAATTTCGGGATAGAAATGGGCGACTCGTACTACATGGTTGTAGTCGGAGTGGTATCCACCTCAACACCATCCTAAGTAATCCTATGTGGCCTAGGTCCGACGGCAGGTAGTGTGTGCTATGATGTAGTGCAATGCAGGAAATGCAGGCATGACAATTTATAGGCAATCAGCACTTCAAACATAAAAAGTAAACCATACATTCCTACATCTCCCTACAAGAAAAAGGTGAGCAAACACTTCCCTTATACCTCCCATTCTACAAAAACATTTAACACATTTAATGTTAGGGACATACTTGGAATCCTCGCTGCCAAACAAAAAAAAAAATTGAACAAGATTAATATTAGCCTAAGTCCTCTAAGGTCTAAAACCACATCCCCAGTAGTCGCCAAGCTGTCACGACCTAACCTCGGAGGTCTTTGGCCGGGGGGATGATGGAATTGATGATGGAGAAATGGGTGATGTGGTGATCAAATTTAAAGATAAAGATGAAAATTAAACCATGAAATTATATACATGATGATATGATGATGATGATGATCATATGAGATGTGATATGATGATCACCCATGATATTATATGTGACATCCTGAAATTCGACCCCGTTTCGATAAAGTGAAATGGGCATTTCGCCGACGTGTTTACGGTCCTTTTTCTCCCGAGCTGATCACTCACGAGTTAACTAACCTATTGGGTGAAGCCGTTAAGAGATGTATCTGCAAAGAAAATCCCTAAAAGCTACTCAATTTGTTGGATTGGACTAAAACCACGTCTGACCGATTTTTAACCACGAAATTGAACTCGATTTCGGGAATCGAATTTTAAGCGCGTCATAATTCTTATTTTTAGGACCTTGTCTCATCGTTCGTCAATTTATTGACGAGCCTGAAATTTCAAGAAAGAAATTATCAGGGGAAAAATTTAAGACCAAAAGAAAATAGAAAAGGAAAGGAAAAGAGAAAAAAAAATGAGATTATTATTTAAATTCTTTTCTCTCTCTCCTTTTCTCTCTCTTTCTCTCTCTCTCCTTCCCTCTTTTCTCTCGTGCGAATCCCCCTCCCCACCGCCAATGCCCCTTGCCAGATTCAACTTTACTTCTCTCTCTCTTTCTACTTTTGACCGGTCAAGCCCTACTTTCTTCTCTCTCTCTCTCTCTCGCTCTCTCTCTTTCTTTTCTTCTTCTTCCTCCCCACGCATCCGAAGAAGCGAACCAGAGGAGGAAGCTCGAGCAGAGCCGCACGATCGCAGCTCCCCCGCCGCCCGTTTCGCCGCCGCCCGCACGCCCGCGCACGCCGTGCGTCCGCCGTTCGCCGCCCGTCCGTCGATTGCGCCCGCCGCCCCTTCCTCGCGTGACCCAGCCCGTTCGCCTTGCCGGCCCCGTTTCGCCCCCATCCGGCCGCCTTGCCGCCGCTGCCGCCGTCCCGACTCCCTCGTCCCCCTCGCCCTCCGCCGGCCTTGCTCCGCCATCTCAGCAACCGGAGCAGCCTCGTTTGGCCATGAACAGCCGCTGGAAAAATGGGTTTCCAGCACTGTTCAAGGCCGTTTTGGGCCGTTTCGGGCCCCGAACCCAAGCCGTGCTTTGGGAAGAATCGTTCCTCGCGTCGTCGCCGGGATTGATCCGATTTGCGCGAGATTTGGTGAGTAATCTCACTAATCCTGGATTAGTTGGCTAATTATGCTTTAGGTTGGTTTAGTTTTAATTAATTATGTTTAGGTTGTTAGATTAGAATTAATTAGCAATTATTAGTCAATTGTGATGCGATTTAGATAAATTGATTGCGCAATTAACAAGTAGACGTGGTCTACTATTTATTGGAAGTATCTCGGGAATTTTCCGATCCCTAATCGGACTTCAATTTGGCGATTCGGGCCTAAGTGGGATTTTTGGCATTTAAATATTATTTTTCGGAATTAAATTAATTATTTATTTATTTTCCGAAAATTCAAGAGAGATGGTCCGGAACTGGAAAATTATGCTGATGACCGCGATGAAGTCTGTTTATTTAATCGGGCTTTATTTTGAGTTAAATTGAATTTTTAATATTAATTATTTAATTTTCGAAATTACTTAATTAATTAATTATTTTCCGAAAATTCAATTTGGATGGCTAGTGGCCGAATTTTTATGCTGATGATCGTGGTGCAGCCCGTTTATTTAATTAGGCTTTAATTGAGCTAAATTGGATTTATTGAAATTAATTATTAATTTTCGAAATTAATTAATTATTTATTTATTTTTCGAAATTAAGATTGAGATGGCCGACGACCGGAATTTTGTGCCGATTGTCGTGGCGCAGTCCGTTTATTTAATTGAGCTTTATTTTGTGCTAAATTGAATTATTTGTGAAATTGGAAATTATTCTTTAATTGAATAATCTCTGTTATTAATTGAAAAATAACCGGGCATCGGTTGATGATGCCAAAAATATTTGAATGGACTTCAGAAAATGTGGGAGTTATGGAAAGGATAGTATTATATTTTGGCTAAGGCGCCGTGTGCCCACGCACGTTATTTTATCGAATATTTTTGATACGAAGAAATGAGGCCAAGACAAAGGCGAGGCACAATGTCATTGGGCCGTGAGGGATTAATCGTGTGTTGGCTTATAGTTGAAGCAAGATGATTATCGAAAGTGATGTGATGTGTGTTGTGTTGAGGGAAACCAATGGATCATGAGCAGGTAAAGGACTAAGTACTACACAAGTAGAAGACTTCGTGTGAGTTACCTCTAGCGCCTTATACCATTGCTTATTGTAGTTAAGGACTAAGTATTACATGGCGACCTGAGTCGCATGGGAATTACCTCTAGCGCCTTGCTGCATTGTTATGCATAGTGGAGGGCTAAGTGCTACACGATGGAAGATCTCGTGTGAGTCACCTCTAGCGCCTTACCCTATTGCATTTTGTAGTTAAGGACTAAAACTACACGATAGCGAGATTTCGTGTGAGCTACCTCTAGTGCCTTATACTATTGTTATTTGTGGTCAAGGACTAAGTACCGTACGATGACGAGACTTCGTGTTGGGGTCACCTCTAGCGCCTTGAGCCTATATTTGAGGGGGAATGTTGAATGGGAATGTTGAGATTAATTGTCGAGTATAGATGGAATCATTGATATGATTTGATCCGTTTGTCATGGATTGATTGATTGATCCGAATTGGCCGGGAATGGTTTTCGTTGACATGTAATCGACTAGGTCGATTGATCATTGCTTTGATCTGCTGTTGTGAAATGATTGATTGAATGGAAATGACCGTGAGTGGTCTTGTTGGCATTTAATCGACTAGGTCGATTTGATCGACGCTTCGATCGCTGATATGATTGCTTGGGTGCCTATAATGAATTGTACCGACTTGGGTGTGGGACATGAGGCCAAGGTACGTCTTCCGCCCTATGCATGTATAGGCAGCCTATAGTATAATGGTTTACTAATCGGGCTTAGTGGGGTAGAACTCGCCGAGACGTAGTCTTATCCCGCTTGGGGAAAAACATTTCAGGACCCTGTTGAGGAGCTGAGGAGGAATCCGAGAATGAGAACTCGGAGGTGAAACCCGAGTAGAAGGATTTTTGGAAGAAGAAGATAATACCGAGAAAGATTTTAAGTATGACCCGAAGGGATTGAGATTCCATCTTCTTTTGTGAACTCCAATTGATGTGAATAGTTATGATGTGCTCTAGTTGATGTCATGTACAAAAGTTTGGTTATAAATTTCAATATGAAAAATATGGCCCCGTTTTCTATCGCATCGTTTTATTGTCTCTGGGATTTTAACGCTTCCGCATGTGCTTAAATATGAAAGGGTCGGCGATACATTGTCCTGGGATATCGCATTATAAAATCGACCAAGTGAGACGGATGTGTGCGTGCCTGAGGATCGGGGCGTGACATTATATGCATGATGATATGCATGATAGTGATGATATGAGATGTGATATGATGATCACCCATGATATTATATGCATGATGATATGCATGATAGTAATGATATGTGATGTGATATGATGATCACCCATGATATTATATACATGATGATATGATGATGATGATGATGGTGATGATGATGATATGTGATGTGATATGATGATCACCTATGATATGATATGCATGATGATATGCATGGCGATGATGATGATGATGATGATGATAATGACATGATGATGATGATGATATGCATGGCGATGATGATGATGATGATATGCATGGCGATGATGATGATGACGATGATGATGATATGCATGATATGATGATGCATGATTAAAATGTGCATGACTTCAAGGTAAGTAATGCCTGCAACGTATGATTCTGCCTGATGCATTGAGTTGTTATTGGATTTCCCTATCTGCTGAGTGGTTGTACCCACCCCTTTTGGGGATAACATTTCAGATTAGCAAGTATGCCGCTACCTGCCGTCTCGCGGGGGGTGTTTTACGGTCTACCATCCGATGTAGAGGTCGAGTGTGCTGAGATAGACTGTCCCTCTGTTCCCGGACTGACTTTTATTCGAATACGCTGTCTAATGATGTACGAAATAGGCCTGGCTGGGGGCCCTGTCATACAGGAGTTCATTTCTGTGCACGTTCGTCGGGATGGAGCGATGCGAGGGATGTTGCCGCCGCCACCGCCTGATGCACCGGGTTGGATGTGAGACCCGCGCGCGATGAGTAGGAGCTGGATCTTTTTGATGTAGATAGTCGACACTTTCGATGGGGGTTCGTACTCGTACGATGTTGAGGGTCGAGAGTTTCTTTTTGAGGTTTTAGGCTGGACATGGCGTAGTCCTAGCTTTTCCTTGTTTTGTACCGACCCGAAGGGAATCCCATCTTGCTATATATATATGTAAGCAAAGTGTCAAAGTTGTTTATAAAATCCTGATGTTTAGCTGGTGTGTATTTGTATCATGGATTGGTAGGGGGATAGATGGTGATGTTTAATTTGCTTCCGCTATGAGTCGCGCTGGGAACACTTTAAAAAAAAAAAATGCCTGTGATTAACAACGCTTGTTCTAAGTACAAGATAAGAAAAGGTAATAAAGTGTAGCATCGGCGCTGGTGACGACCTACGAAGGGTTCGGGGTGTCACACCGGGCGCACACGAGAGAGAGGAAAAACGGAGGGCCGAGTTGGGCCCAAGCCAAATCCGCCCGACCCGGCCCCTCTCACGTCCTCTTTTTGTTTTTCTTTGTTGTCTTTTTTTTTTTTTTTTTTTGTGTTCTTTTGTTTTCTTTTGTTTTCTTTTTTTCTTTTTTAGTGATTAATTCCTAATTTGTATGTGATTAAGTTTTAAGTAAAATAGTAAAATTTAGGTGTCAACAATTCATAATACATAAGGATCAATATTTCCACTAAGATATAGGTGGAGCATTGATAAATTGTGAGATGTTCCTTATCGTCATAAAGTGAATAAACTCATTAAAAGGCTTCATCTCACAATTCCAGCATGACTCTTGTAGATAACATTGCTCAGACATGTAATAGTTCATAAGTTTCTTTGGAATACATATATGGTTATCCTCCAAAATTCTGAAGTTCGGCTCTATTCGCAGTTCCTACATCATGAAGAACAAGATCATTAGAAATTTAGAGAGAAGCATGAGACATACCTGCATACTGGAAAGTTGAAACAGAGCATCACTAGAACAAAATCCTCATTGGTGTAGCGAACATTAGAATGACCAATGAGCAAAAGATAAATCTTGTGATGACAGCATAAACAATGTGAATTTTGTTAGTATCAAACTTAAGAGACTGATAATTCATTATCAACACCTAAAATTTGACTATTACATAACAAATTAGGGATTAATTTTTAACCTCAAAATGAAAATAACAAAATTGTATTTACATTTACATCAAATCAATGGATGAGTTTAAACTGATGGCTCTGAACTTTAATTTAGTAAGTTGGATTAACCTCGCATAAAGTGAGAAAAAGCGTTATAAGAGAAAAAGCGGAGAGCTTGTGATTCCCTTCTAGAGAAGAAAGAAAGCAAAGTTCAACTTGGACTTAGGGAAAAGAGCTGCGGCAATTTCCTTTCACACAGAAGACGGCGATCTTCAAGAGGCGGTGGAACGCCTATCGACTCTTTTTTATTTTGGGGGGTGGGCGGGGCGCGGGGTGGTGTTTGTGGTTGGGGGTGGGCACGAGCTGAGCGAGAGGAGAAGAAAAGACAACGGGAGAGGGAAAGAATCTCCCGGCTAAGCCTTTGCCGAGACGCCTCTCCTGCTGCATTATCGTGACCGAGCCCTCTACAGACGTGAGCCGAGCGCTGCTGTCTTGTTCCACCGCAACACCCGACGATGCCCGCTCACTGTCAGTCAATGTTGTTTTGCCCAAGCCGAACCACAGCGGGGAAATGTTGCCTCCATTTGCCCTTATGCTACCGACTGCCGAGCCCAACGTATGCAATGACCAGCACCGCTCGTGCCACAAACCTGTCGTTGCACTGACCACTGCTACACCACCCGTGCTTCAACGAAGAACTCAACGCTGCTGCTGTTGGCCTACCGTGACCCCCAATCATGACGACTTACTGCCCCGTCGTGTCTGGACTACCCACGAAGCTGCTGTTTTTGCCATGACCTATTCGTGGCCAGCCACAAGGATCGCTTCTGTACTTGCCATGGCTGTCGATCGAGTCTCTACTATTCCATAAAGCCAAACCGATGACTAGTTGAGATCCTAGAGTTGTCGCTGTTGGCTGTCAAAGCGGCATTCCAGGATTAACATAGCTAGAAACTCGAACATATTAGAGGAGAAAACGAAGATTTGCGTACCTGATTTGAAATCCATCATTTTTTATACGGAATGATGACGATTCGAGGCTCAAGTTCTTCTCCTTTATGACCCTCAGTTGTGGTGTATATGTTGAATATATAATGGTTTTGGTATATCTTAATCATAGAATTTGAAGCTTTTAGTTTCTTGGCCCTCGATGGAATCAGTTCATGTTAATTAATATAAAGTCAGGGAAAAGAAAACAGCCAATGGATACTTCTCTCAATAATGAGAAGGATCCCTCTCCTGATGCTGACTAATGAGGGCCGGTCCATCTTTGACCGGTGTACTCAGTGACAATTTTGTTATGTTTTGTTTTTTTTTCTCTTTTCTTTTCTTTTCTATACTATAGATTCATCCTCTTGCTCTTTTGTTAATTAGAGAGGTCTCTAATTGTCACGCCCGAACCTTGAGCACACGCACATCCCTCGGCAAATGACTAAATTGCGACGTTCCCCGGGATGCATTACGACCATTTTTTTTTTATGCACATGCGGAAGCGAAAATTAAACATATACCCAGACAATAACAAACATGGGATAGAAAAACAGGACAACCAAATTTCACAAAACACACATTATATACAAGCCGAGTCAGTCCTATAAGTCTATACATTAAAGGTCTACCCCAAAAGAACTACCGGAAAACCTATACTCCGGATCCATTTGACTCTGTCTCGGGATCCTCCACGACATCCTTCGGTATCTCCAGACTTAAGACCTGAAAATTGTAAATCACAACGGGGTGAGAATAAATCTCAGCAAGTCAACACCCTAAACCCCAACTAGGACAAAAATTCACTCGTAGACATCTTAGACATGCACTACTCAAAACTTACCTTGCCTCAGCACGTCTCTGCACATTAGTGCATCACATATGCACTTATAAACATGGCATGCGTAATCCATAATTGGAAGACTTCATAACACTCATCAAATATTCATAGAAGTCTCGATTATAAGGCCAAATCATTATGACACGTCACATTCCCTGCTTTACAATGTCGTCCCATAATCAGACACAGATATCTCATATTGGTGGTTCAACCTACACCCGATATTCACTCTCAATATCCAAACTTAATATTTAGACTCAAGGCTCTAGAGGTGGTCCCCACGAAGTTACGTTATCGTGTAGCACTTAGCATTTGATCACATAAAGCAATAGTACAAGACTCTAGAGGTGGCTCCCATGTGTCTCAAGTCGCCACGTAGCACTTAGTCATTTACTAAAATAAGAAATGATATAAGGATCTAGAGGTGACTCACACAAAGTTATGTTATCGTGCAGCACTTAGTCCTTTACCTGCTCACAACCCATTCGATTTCCTCAACACAACACATATCACCCTTCCAATAGCCATCCTTTGTCATGACCATAACACGACCATTCACATCTCATCACGCACAAGTTCCAAGCGTGCCACAAACCAACCATATTACCAAATATACACAACCTAGCAAGCATTACACCAAGAACAGCACAAAACCATAACTGGCCTTAACCGGCTAAACTATCCACTCGCGCATCTCCAAGTTTAAATCCAGAAAACTAATCAAAAAAGTTCAGAAAATTCTCAAATTTGAATATGTTGTAAAGGACACATAAAATAAACAATTTTTATGAAGACACCTTAGCTCAGATCTCTCTAGATTAAGAGCAGTAAATCGTTCAATCTAGTACAAAAATTGGGTCCGTTTCCAGAAATCATGTTTTCCAAAACCAGCTTGGTTCAAGATTAAAAAAAAAAAAAAAAAAAACTTGTCCATTTGATTTGAAATTTAACCATGTTAAACTAAAAGATGTGATGAACAACTTTTGTAAATAAACTATTTTGAAATTCGAACCCTAAGAGTTGATAAAAATCCCTTGAACACCAAAAGGTTATAGCTTCCAGCACAAACAGAGGTTCTGTTTTATTTTTAACGAAGTTGAAATCTTATTCCTTTGAATCCCTAAAATCTCGAATAAAATATGTCATAGCTGAGGATGTCTAAAATATTTTTCAAGAATGAATCAATCTCAAAATCGTAGCCCATTTCGATCCACAAAAATGTCAAACGACGAGAGTCTAGAAATCAGATATGAGGAAAATCCACTAAATTGGGTTAAACCACCTTCATTAGTGCTAATCTCACCGATTAGATTAACACTAATCAATATTAAGGCTAATCTAACCAAACTATATTAGCACTAATCCATTTTAAGGTTAATCTCACTTAATACTAATTTAACTAAGCTACTTAACGCTAATATAACCCCCTAAGTGCAATTGACAACCTAATCAAGGATTAGAGAATTAACTCACCAGATTAGTGAAGAAATAGGTTCATGGCGACGGCGGCACGATGGCGATGAGATCCCATGTCTACGACGGCACCAAAGAGGCCCGGAAGGGGCTGAAAAACAACCAACAAGCCCACTGTTTGAGCTGGAGTTTCTGGTTCTGCTCGATTCTGCTTGGGGCTGGTCTCGGTGGCTGCTGGCTGACGGCACGGGTGTTGGTGACCGGTGGAGGTGCTGCTGGACGGTGCGGTGAAAGACGGTGGACTTGTTGCTGCAGCTGTGGCGTGGAGGTGGCTACTGTTCTGGACATGAGGGTGCAGCTGGGTTGTTGAAGTTGCTGGTGGTGGTGCAGTGATGGGCGAATGGGGCTATGGGTGTGGAGGAAGAAGCTGAACCAGAGGGGAGATGGGGATGGCGCAACAGCAGGAGGAAGAAATGAAGAAGAAGATGCAGTGGTTCTGCTGAAGGGGAAGGGGGATGCGCACACCAACAAGGGGGTCTTGAAGTCAAGTAAACAGCCAATCCCCTTCATGCACAAATATCATTCACCTGAATGCAATTCCCTCAAAGTCTTCTGCCCATAAAGTCAAGCCATGAACCAATGGCTGATTTTCCCTCTTTTCTTCACCAATTGACTTCATTTTGGTGCCCAAAACCCACACAGCAGCAGCCCCTACGAATTTCCACTCAATTTCCATCCAATTTACTCACAAACTAAGCCAAAATGCCAGCCCAAAAGTGCCCATGCAGCAGCCAAACGAATTTCTTCCCATTTCCTTCTCAATTCATCACAAACAACTTCCATTTGATGGCCTAAAATGCCAAGGGAGCAGCCCCTACGAATTTGCACCATTTCTTCACAAACCAACTCAAATCGGTGGCCCAAAAATGCCATGGCAGCAACCCTTACAATTTTCCCTTCAACTCTTCACAAAACAAATCAACTTGGTAGCCAAAAATCCACACCAAAGTGCCCATCCGAATTTCTTGAATTTAAATTGCCCAATTCCATTTTTCAGCCAAAATTCTAGGCTCACCGAAAATTCTTCAAAGGATGTGACGACGTTCTAAAAATAAATCGTGACATGCTAGAACTTTCGGTTCTCGAAACCAAGTTCAATTTCGTGGTTAAAATCAACCGGACGCAATTTTAGTCCAATCCAACCTACCGGGTAGTTTTTAGGGATTTTACCGCGGTTATATCCCTTAACGGCTTCACCTAATAGGTTAATTAATTCATGAGTGATCAGCTCAGAGAAAAATGATCATAGGTACGTCAGTGAAAAGTCCATTTCATTTTATCGAAACAAGGTCAAAAATCCAAGATGTCACACTAATTTTGAAGTTTTTGCCTGAGGAAATCGTGTACTCATTATGGTGATCTTTATGATATTATGTCCTTGTCCACATGACTAGGAGAGTATTGTGTAAGCTCACCGCATCATCTTCCTTTTGACAGGCAAAGCATGGCGTCTTTTGGTCGTAGAACTAAGTAAATGGTCAATAGCAGTATGGTTTAATTGCTCAGATTGCTGCACATTGAAATCTACGACAACCAATAAGTCATTGCTCTTTTGTAGTTGATGTGTAACATACTATGATTTAAGAATTAAGAGAAAATATCTCATGCAACTCCTCACTTGTTTTCTGCATAGAAAATTTGCTGATTTCCTGGGGGCAAACAAATATCCACGACCTGGATTTAGGCCTAGCTATTATCTGAGCACATAGTGTAGTTAAGAACAACTCTCATCCCCAGACGGCTGTGATCTTCACTTGCTTGTCTGAAAAGTTTAAACATGTTGAGCTCAAACCTAATTAATTCCACCTGCCCCCACCCCGATTGACATTTGCAAAGCATTCGATGAAGGCAAAGTGAAATTGAATACATTCTTCGCCTGAGACTTCTGACGAAACTTGCAAAGATTAAACACATGTAGGGTAGATCAGGTGACTCGTATTCTTGCGCTGAGTTGTCATGTTGATTGCTTGTTGGTGGGCACAAAAACCATTAGCACCATAGAGCTTTAACCTTTCCTATATGGATCAAAGGAAATTAAAAAAGATGGCTTAAAGGATATGGGTAAAAGATGAAAAAAACAAAGCCACGCCTGTGACAACTTACATAAAACGGAAATATTGTCATGAAGCTTTTGCATAAAGATGCACGCACACCAGCGGCAAACATAGACTTCTCAAGTGCAATGATATTCAACAATTAGAAGACAAATTCTCATCAATCTTTGCCAAAGATGACATGGTTTTGCTATGTGATTCATGACAGAAAGCAAAAGAATCATAT
Source organism: Eucalyptus coolabah (assembly GCA_014182585.1). Lineage (NCBI taxonomy): Eukaryota > Viridiplantae > Streptophyta > Magnoliopsida > Myrtales > Myrtaceae > Eucalyptus > Eucalyptus coolabah. Next base: position 11,371,347 of record CM024620.1, on the reverse strand, counting down.
ACATAATTAGATCCTCCAACTTCAAGGAGAAAAGTGTTTTCTTTATACATCAGGCCAAATAATGGAATGCCTCTATTGAGAATAAAAGGGGATCTGATTAAACATTATTGGAAGAAAAGGGAACAAAACAAAACACATTACCTCCAGACTCCTAGCATAATCGCACAAAGCCTTCATGGCAAGCTCAGCTCACTATAGAAGCGACATAAAATCCAACGCTTACCCAACAACCATCGCCCCTTCTATGCTTGGAGGAGGAGGGCCAACTACCCCAATGCTTGGTGCAAGACCATAAGCCACTACAGGAGGTGTATATGCAAACTTTTGTGGCTGCTGCACATTAAGCAAGAACAGTACTGCTGTTACCGGTAATAGATACTTCCCTCGTAGTTCCATCATCCATTCTCTTCCCTTATCCCTTCCTAAACTACTCCTCCTCCCATATCTCATCTTCATCATCCTCAAGTTCAATCTCTTTTCTCAACGACACATCCACTACCCTATTGCCAAAACTCTCGAAAACACCTTTCTTTCTACCCTCAACCTTACCTTTGAGCATGGCAATTCGCCCCTAAAGCTCCAGCTCCTCATCGCTCAAGCCCTTAGCTGTGCCATGATTACACCCTCCATCCAGCGAAGTAAAGTTCGGCACAGCTGCCCGCGATTGCCTTAGTTGTTCTCTCTCTGTCCTTATTGCATTTATCATTGCCTGATTGGGAAACAACAACCTGGATGAATCTTGTCCCTTCGCAATTCCGATTGCAACCAACTCTCTTTGCATCATCTCTATACGAGCCTTCCGTTTTCTCCTCAAACGCCTTTCCCTTTTCACCCTCTTCCTCGTTAGAGCTCAATTCATCCACTTGCCTCAATGTTTGTTCGACCGTGGCATTGCGTTTCACGAGACCCTTTAAAACAAAGAAGAATTCGTGTTTGGGGACAGGCTTGGACTTCAATCCCGCAGCATAACGAGAGCTGCTCGATGAAGCAAGGGTCCTCGTGTTTTTTTGGAGCTTGCGCAGTGCTTCTTTGGTGTAAGTGCCCACTTGAGGAAGGACATTCAAAGGCAAAGTACTGGGGGGACAAATAATAATGGTCCTCTATTAAGATATCACCATCATGGACAGAAATTAAAGCACAAACATGGGCATCTTACCATGTTAAGTATCACTCATGTCGAAAACTAATTTCGGCTTTCAGTTTCATAAAAAAGACAATCACTCATAAAACAACTCAATCCCAAAATGTAAATAAAATGTAGGAATGAACTTAAAATGCTATATTAGCTATTAAAGAAATGGAGGTACAAATAGCAGTTGATACAATTCTCTCCATATCCCCGGCATGAATAACTTGGGAGGGGTTAAAACTGGAGGTGCACAATGACGATGCAAATAGAATAAGGCGCGACATTCTCTCTCTCTCACTCTTTCCCTTTGTTATTCAATTGCTTGGGCTCTCTCTCTTTACTACTCAATTGCTTGGGTGGGAGGAATGGGATTCTCTTCTTCTTTCCCCATTTTCTCAGGAAATACACCTAAAAAGCAATACATTATAGATATCACATCCCCATCGCCATCGCCATCACCATCCATAGCACATGACATACACATACATGTATCAATTAGGTTAACGCCAGGCAGATGCGACGGTGAGAGTTCGGCCGTGCCAGCCTAAGCAAACCCCACCATTCTCTTCTTTCACCGTGAATCCCAATTCCCAATCCCCACAGCCGAACCACCTCAATGAGACGGCCACGTGTGGACCCAGTGGCTTCAACTCGAACCCAGCCATCCCCATGCAGGCCCTCCACATCCCGAACACCTCGCATCTTTCAACCCGGTCCCGACCTTCGCAAGCGACCCAGTTCCCCAATATCCGACTCAGCCCTCCTCCGCCCTCCCTCGCTCCGAGCCGTCCTCCAAAATTCAGACTCGAACGACTCGAGCAGCGCCCCGTAGTACGCCAGCGCCTCCTCCACGCGCATTGGGAATGGCGCCGTGTTCCCGTTCATCTCGTGCTCCACCAGCGTCACCACCTGCGGCGCCAGCCCCTTCACGCGCCGGAGGAGCTCGTCGCGCGGGTTCTCCACAGACACGCTCTCGTCCGGCATTCTGTACAGCTTGAACGCCAAGTTCACCGCCAGCACCTCGTCTGGCTCGCAGCCCAAAGAGTCGCGGCTCAACTCGCTCAGCTTCTGGCTCACGATGTTGAATACTAACCTAAATCCCCTACGGGCCGCGAGATCGCTCAGTCGATCCCCAAGCATCCTGAGCCTCTTCTCACCGTAGAAGCTGTCTGCGAGCGCGGTGATCTTGAGGGTGAATTGATTGCCCCACTGACGCATGGCCAGCTCGTCAAGGAGATGGTCGTACTGTTGTTCCCGACCAATATCGAAATCAATTAAATGGAGCTTGTTAGTGGAGGGTTGCTCCCATGCAGCTTCCAAAATCGCGAGATTGGCAGCGATGAAACCGGCCCTGAAACAAGGAGACTGATCGTAAAGTGACCGAGCCGACAACAAATGTTCCTCGGTGAACAACTCCGCCACGGGAGGGGGGTAATCGACGGGGTTCATGCGCGATTTAAGCGCAGACAACATGTATCCCATCAATTTCTGCTCTGAATTACCCATGGGGTTCGGCACAGCAGACAAGCGCCTCAGGATCTCCGAAGCCACGTCTACTCTGCCCTCGTATATCGCCGTCGCAGCCTCCACTAGCGACTGCTCCCACAACAAGGATTCTGGAGACCTCTGGATCGGAGACCCGACGCTCTCACTTCCCTCGGAGTCCTCGGAACTGAAAAAGGCGTTGCTCGGGACCTGGAAGACCTCATAGGACTCAGAGCCGCTCGATAGGGATTGGGTGTTGCTGAACGACCCGAGGACGCTGACGATCAGATCTCCCGCAAACAAGTGCTGCCGTGGGTCATCGCCAGTTTGAGAGTGAGCGTCGAAGGCATCTCTGAGCTTCTTGGGATTTTGGCCACAGAGCTCCTGGATCTCGCGCTTGCGGCTGGAGGAGAGGCTCTTAGGCCAAGTGGAACGCTCCATTGATGAGAGAGGTCCTGTGCTTTGCTTTTGTGATGAGGGAGGAAAGTGAAGAAAGAGAGAGAGAGAAAGAGTGGATTTTTGACAAAGACAAAAGAGAGAGAGAGAGAGAGACCACATTACGTGAGTATTAGTATCTTTGGACTAATTTGTGAATGAGAGAGAGACCACATCTTTAACAAAGGGCGATCGGGTCATTCTCTTTCAAAGATGGAGGTTTTTAAGGAACAACCAGCAAAATAAGGATACTGCATGCTCATGAAATACTTGAGGAATTGTCCCTCGGCAAGGAGAATGCACAAAAATATCCCTTGATCTTCCTCTTGTGTGAGGTGATCCCAGTCCAGGAGGAGGGAGGAACATGCACTCAAACATCAGATGAATATGATAATTGCAAACATGACCATCATAACAAGTAGACACTTCAAGTTATATAGACATGCAAAAGCAAGATTTAAAGAATACCACAAAGATCATCAGCTGAGAAATGACCCCCATTTAGTGGAAAAAGGCATCGATACAATTATTTTTTTATGGGGAAAACTTAAAATATACTAAAATTGAAGAGTCCACTAGTCCATGAATCAAAAATGCCAGGTTCAACCTTAAATGCATGTTGAGATTCGCATGTTAATGAGTGGCTTTTCAACGAGGACGAAAGAGCTCAGGGTCATGTGCAAGCAAGGCAAGGAAGATAAGTGGGAGGTGGTGTGAAGATTCCGCGTCTTGTGGGACCTAGCCATATGCAGTGCACGCGCCCAGTGGGAGGTGGTGCAAAAGTTCCACTTCGATGGAAGCAATAATTTAATTCTCTCAAATTGCATGGGACTCAAAACGATATTTGTAAACCCTAGGGAGATCATTATTTAATATTTGTCATTTTACTTTTAAATATTATTAGAAATAATTGAAAAATAATTAAGCAATTTTCCGTATCTTTCGCGATTCTCAATATTCATAGGATTGCGCATCATTTTTATTTGATTGTGCATATTCCTTTTTTAATCTTAAATGATTATAATTAATATTATAATACTATGTAATCTTAAATAGTCATATAGTAATGGTTATAAATAGGCTAGTTTATTCTTCATTATTAAATATGCATAGATTACTCAATTCTCTAGTCCACATATTCTTATCTTGGTATAAGAGCTCACATTGTCTAAGGAATGGTTCATTGATTCTTTTTACACAGGTTGTAGCAACGTCAACAACGCTAGTATCAAAAAAAAAAAAACAAAACAAAACAAAACAACAAAACAACGCGAGTATCCATTCTCCACTAAGCATGCCGCCCTTGACTATGTCAACGGTGACAAAACAAACCATCATCGAACTCTCAGCCACCAGATAAGTCATTGAAAATTCATCGCGACCTATTGTTACACACTCTCACAGGCTACCAGCCTACCACGTGGCCCTGCCTCTCGGATCCATGCGCAGGAAGTCGAGCCATCCGGTCAATGCACATGTCAGCCACCTCTTCAACGCAAGTGGCTGCCACATTGTCGCCAAGTTACGTCAGCCTCTGATCATAGCCTACACGATCAGCTAGTTCTTCCTCTGCAGACTAAGCCGATTCATCCCAAACCATCCTCCCAGACCGAACTGGTTTGGTTGTCTCACCAAATCGGTTCTCTCCCTTTTCTATCCCATTCAACTAGCTTCGGACCTGTTCTTGGAAATTTCAAAATGATTCTTAAGGTATAAGGTATTTCAAAGTTCTATGTCTGTTTTCAGCCTTATCTTTCTCCATACCTGTCCTCTAAGGTGTTGCTTTTTCCATTTCCTTTTATCCATTCTATTGTTTTTGCTGGTAAAGTGCATATAATGGATAAATTAGAGATCTCATTATCCATTCAGACGATTTTGAATGGTTCAAATTATATTCTGTGGTCTTAAGAAATATCAATTTTTCTTAGAGGATGTAGGTAGGCTTTGGCATTGGTAATATTTGTGCGCTTACATAGACTATTGGTGAAACTGATGACAAATCTGTTAAATACTTTGAGAAGTGGGAGAGTAAGAATCATCACATTCTACATGATTTTGAAGTACTTCGATCCCATCTACCAAATTGCAATTTGCTCACCTCAATAAAGTAAAGGAAGTCCAGGATCTACTTGCCAGCTGATATTCCACCGTTGACATTGCCCAGCAGTATTAATTGTTAGGTAATTTTCATTTCATACATAAGGAGACAAGTAATTCAGCTAATGAATTTTTTATCCTCCATGCATTATGCTATTTGGGATCGGCTAGGCTTATCTAAGCCATAGTATAATAGGATTCTAATGCTCGCAAATTTGATGAACATTGCGATCATGTGTGTATTATGCAATTTTTGATGGCTCTTAATGATGGCTTTAAACCTATGCCAGCTTCACTTCTATATCGAGATCTTTTACCTCGTCTTGAGTTTGAACCTATACTACATTCATAATTCCACCTCTCAGAGTGCAAAACTCAATATGCAAGTTTCTAGTGGCTATCCTCGTAGGATACAATGGACTTTTTTTAAACTCTGCGCTGAATTTTAGAAAGAAACAACACTATGTGTATAACCTAACCAAGAAGAAAATGAAAGAAGGGAAAAATATTCTCTTTCTAATTCCCAGTAGCTCCAAGGATTGTAGTTTGCAATTTATATTCAAACCAAGAAAAAGCCGTTAAAAAACTGTTATAAATTTGTTGATAATTAATTGATGAGCATTATATGGCCGTTACAAAATAATTGAGGATTTATGAAAAATAAATCATGTTATAACTCCGTGTTTTTGCGAGTAGGTCTTTGGAAGGAGGAGAATCTCGTGGAATTGGGGGACGGTGGTGGGCACGGGGCAGTACCCGGTGGTAGGTGGTCCTATTGACTTGGGAACGCCGTGTCGTGGCTTCCGTTAGGGCAGCTTCCGTGCACTTTGCTGGTCATGCCTGGCGTGCGTCGACCTCGGCGCTTCTCGAAAGCTTCGCTTTTGACCCGAAAAAGGGGGAAGAAGGTGAAGGTATGATTCCTTTTCGAGCTTCGGAACGGAAACATACTCAGGGTCCGTTCATTTCGCTGAAAATGAGCCATTTCTGAAAAATATTTTCCTAAATCATTTTCCGTAAAACGACAATATTTTCTAGTGTTCTCTAAAACCTAAAACGTTTCTAAAATATTTTTTAGTATTCGGTAAGGAAAATATTTTCCACTCACCAGATTGGCGAGAGCGAGCATCAATCGAGGCTTGCCGATCAACGAACGCAAGTTTGAGATCGATGAGCTTGAGATTCACCTAGTCCGATGACTAGCCAAGAAATAAGAAGATGGAAAACAAAGAAAAGAAATTAAAATAATTCCAATCAAAAAAGAAAAAGAAAATCAAAAAAATAATTCGAGTAAAAAAAAAAAAAAAAGAAGAAAAAGGGGAGGAGAAAGTGATGATTTGTAGAGGTATAGGATAAGAGAGATCAAGTGAGGAAAATGTTTTCCACTTTTCAAAAGTGGAAAGTATTTTCCCTACTTTAAAAGACTTTTTTCCTTTGATGGAAAACGAAAACATTTTCCCAAATGAATTCATTTTCCGTGAAACGAACGCCTGAAAATCAGAAAACATTTTCCCGGAAATTATTTTCCGAGAAACGAACGGAGTCTTAGATTTTAAAAAAGAGCGTGTATATGTCGGGTATGTAATGTTCTAGTGTATTTTGATCATAGAATGTGGAGTTGGTTATCAAGGATTTGAACCTTTTGTTTCTTAGCCCTTGATGTAATCAACTCATGTTAGTCAACATAAAGTCAGTTTTCCGCGGAATAAATTTTCATTTATAGATAATTAGTGATGTTTACTGTGTAAGTTTGAGGTGATTGTAATTTGTAACGATGCATATTTGCACGTTCTTTTGAGAAAGTGAAGTGTATTTAGTACTCCTCAAAGGCTCAAAGTGAGAGAATCTTTAGAGAATATATAAAACTCCATAATTACAAACTATTTTTCGACAAGGTAATATTTTTACACTAGCTATTGTATGGCTCCTTTTTTCTCCTAAAAGGACCGCCGCATAGGATAAATAGTTTCAAGGAAGCTCATTCTACCAAACACCTCTCATATTAATCAAGAAATTTATATCAAAATCAACATTGAAGTTCATAATCCAACAGATCATCAAACTCAGACCCCACAATCATATCCGAACCATGAGACCCTAAACATCACATCCCCTTGGTCTGACGAGAGGGCTTAGATCGCCCCAGCAGATTTGAATACTAGCGTAGTAATCAGATGATGCGGCTTGATTGTTGTTGCTTGGGAGTGAGGCTGGTGTAGAAAATGACGAAGATGGGTTGTTCCCAGTGTATGGTGACTCCAGGATGAGTGGGGGATTTGAGGATGAGGTTCGTTGCTAGTGTGGTGGCGTTGGTGTGTGATCTTATAATCGGATGAGTCGTCCGGCATCCTTTGGAGCTGCCTGGTCGCTAGACATCCCTGGGGAAGCTTGTAAGTGCACCTGTAGTAGCTCCTGCAAGTGCCCTGAACACGGCTTGAATCATTTGCTTCGATTAAATCGTAAATAAATAAGCACCTGATTGGAGATTGGGGTTTGGATGCTTCCAATACAAAATATAACCCGAAATTTTTTCGAATAATGATGACAGTCGATAAAAAGCAATATTGAGCTTGTTTCAACTGGATTGTATCTTGTTGTGATGAGACGAAGCTAAATTTTAGAAAATTAAAGAAAGAACTCGTTGCCTTAAATTTATAACACGTAGTGAGGACACGACCATTGTTCATCACGAGAGAAGCATAAATACACTAGCCAATTTGATAAGAGTTAATGGGTTTCTTATTAATTTGAAGCCATGCCTTATTGTTAAGATTCCACATAATATTTGATTTAGACATCAAGCAAGAATGGATTTCTCTCTACTTATATGAAAATGTGTATCATTGGTGAAGCACCTGGGGAATTTGGCGCCGGGAATCTCTTTCAAGCCGTATTTCCTCCATAAGTGCCTCGTCATTTAATTGAGACCTCACTTCTGTCCATGTAGGTGAAGTTATTCTGCGAAAAAGGGAGCATGTTAGAATTACTTGGACCCATATATATAATTTTACCTCCATATAAAACCTCCTTCATCCTCTACACAATAACAAAATAAATAAAATAACAAGAAAAAAAAGTTTATTTATCTTGCAAGTTGGACAAACTCATTATCATCCAATCATGATCTGTCAAGTTGGGTCCCAAATCATATAAATAGCAAAACGATCTTTTCATGTCTCTCCTTTTTCCTAGATTCTAATAGATCTTCACATTGTCATTTTCGAACATTTGATGCTCACTTTATATGTATTTGTTCTTGCCAGAAAGAACTTTTTTTGTTTTTTAAATTATGCGAAACTCCACTTTAATAAATAAATTACTTTTCAGACATATTCAGAAAAACCAAAAACAAAAAACATAAAAACAAAAACATGAATGTTGGGCCTTAATTACCTCCCGACCGGGTGTTGACGCTCTCCTCATCGGAGTCCTTGGACCAGACACAGGCGTTGGTCGGAAACCGCAAGAACTTGTCGGACTCGGCGCTTATCGATTTGGATAGGGTATTGCTCGAGACCTGAGGACGCTGACGATCAGCTCTTCCGCAAACAAGTGCTGCCTTGTGTTATCGCCAGCTTGAGAGTGAGTGTAGAAGAGATGTATGAGCTTCTTCGTGGGATTCTGGCCCATGGAGGAGATCCTGGATCGCGCGCTTGCAGCTTGAGGAGAGGTTCTTCGGGTAAGCGGAACGCTCCATCGATGAGATAGGTCTTGTGCTTTGCTTTGTGATGAGGGAGGGAAAGCGAAGAGAGAGAGAGAGAGAGAGAGAGAGAGAAGGGACAAGAGAGCTCAGGGTCATGTGCAGAAGAAGGCAAGGAATATAAGAGGGAGGTGGGGCGAAAGTTCATCCTCTTGTGGGATCTAGCCAAGTTATAGTTAGGTCGATCGCAAATGATATTATGATGCATAGTAATTTTTTTATAGAAAAATGAATATCATGTCTTATTAGTATTATTATCATCAAGGAAAATTTTAAATAAATATCTAAAGTGAAAGCGTTTTTCTTAAAAATAGTCTGAAGTAAACCTTATCTCAAATAATAGTTTAAAGTCACAAACTTAATCTCAAATAAGACCCCAAACTTACTAATAAAATCTTAATATAGCCAAGGACATTTTCATCCAAAAGCCTTTTTCTTTATTTGAATTGTTTTTCTTTCCCTTTCTTAATTTGACGGAAACTAATGAAGGGTAACTATGTCACGTGTGTACCAATATGGGGTTTTTGTCAATCCAAAAATTAATTTCAAATTAATTTATCTTAAGTGTACTAATTTGGGATTTTTTGTGATATTAACCATTAAAAATATTAGTTTTGATAATTATTTGACGTTAAAAGTTAGTAAGTATGTGATTGACGATGTATGTTTGTAAATAATGTTCTATTTAAATTACATCATTCTCAAATTAAATTATAAATTATTTTTTAAAAGACAATACTTTAATTGTACAATCTTATTAAAGTATAGTATAGCATTGTAAATTGATCTATAATTTCAACACTAAAACTTTCTTGTGTACACTTTCTACAAAAATCGTGAGCTCAATTAATTTTCAGATATATCTATATATGCATGGATATCGTAATAACAATTCTTCTATAAATTCTTTTGTGGTTCCGAATATCTTTGGGGAAATTTGCATCATTCTTCTAAAAAGGAAGTTATTTAGTTTTGTGGTCTACCTTCTTGAGCAAACACTGTTTGTTCAATGTTAAAATAGCATCTTCACTATAATATCTTGTCGATGTTATTTCCTTGATCAAAATAGTATGTTTAGCTTCTACCCATATTATTCAAAATAATGACATTTATATGTGCATCGCTTTTCACATAAATAACATAGATAAACAGAGCTTTTATCCATCTTATTCAAAATAGTGGCAGTTAAATATGCATCACTTTTCACATTTTTATTGAAAAGTCAAACTCTATTGATTTTATATACATGTCGTTCGTTACACTACTAACGATTTTCTTCTTTCTCGAATTCAAAGCAAAAAATACCCCATCAATTAGCGTCATTTACTTTGCTATTGCACGAAAAGACGTACTTTCAACCAATAGTATGCATAAAGAGACACTCTCATTTTGAGTGGCGTATTTTCTAGATGACTCTTTATTTTATTATATTTTTGATCTATGACCTTCCGGTATCCGGGGTATCCCCTATAAAATCCGAAATCAACCACTGTCAGACCCACAAGGGGGGTGACTCTCCTAGCGCCATTTGCTCCATACACAAGGCTTGAACTCGAGACCTTGCTTAAGGGAACCCAGGCACCTTACCACCTAGGCCAACAAACGTTGGTCTAGATGACTCTTTCTGACAATACATATATTATGTTTTCCTTTCTTTCGTCACTCTCAGTGATATCAATCAATATTATCTACTTCTACTATGTTTACTAAATATACACTTCGTTTTAGAAAAATACATTCGAATAGACACATTTCTTCGTAATTTTTAGTGACATAGAAGGTATCTGTTTTCGAAAAAGTATTTCTGCTTTAGTCACCAATTATTACATCAACCATTTGGCTTGTGTCCAGTTCATTCCTCAAACCAATCCGCAGACAAAATGGGAAGAGTCATAGAAATATGGATCAAAGTGACAGAGCATCAATTCATATTTTGTAGGGTTCCCAAAAAGTTGTTTAGTCTGGGAAAGTATTTTAAGCGTTAAAAATCTAAGTAAAATACATATGGCTTTATCAGTCCTATCTATAGTAAAATTTGAAACTTTTTCTTCTAATATCTTATTTTAATCCAAAGATCTTCCCACATAACATATGTCATTTGGTTCATAATACATAAGGATCAATATTTCCACTAAGATATAGGTGGAGCTTTGATAGATTGTGAGATATTGCTACTCGTCATAAAGTGAATAAACTAGTCAAAAGGCTTCTTCTCACAATTCTAGCATGACTCTTGTAGATAACATTGCTCAAACATGTAATAGTTCATAAGTTTCTTTGGAATACATATATGGTTATCCTCCGAAATTCTGAAGTTCGGCCCTATTCATAGTTCCTACATCATGAAGAACAAGATCATTAGAAATTTAGAGAGAAGCAGGATTAGAAATTTAGAGAGAAGCAGGAGACATACTTGCATACTGGAAAGTTGAAACAGAGCATCACTAGAACAAAACCTCATTGGTGTAGTGAACATTAGAATGACCGATGAGGAGAAGATAAAACGTGTGATGACAACATAAACATGTGAATCTTGTTAGTATCAAACTCAACACACTGATAGTTCATTATTGACATCTAAATTTTGACTATTACACAGAAAATTAACGATTGATTTTTAACTTCTAAACAAAAATAGTATAATTATATTTTGTATAGTACATTTGCGTCAGACCAATGGATGAGTTTAAATAGATAGTTCTAAACTTTAATTTAGCAAGTTAGATTAACCACGCTGAGAAGAACTGTTCTAAGAGAAAAAGTGGAGAGCTTGTCCTCACTCTCCCTCTGACATATGAATAAAAGTCAAGAAAGGAGGCCACACTGCCGCAGCCATAGAGAGAGAGAGTGAGAGACAGAGTCAAAGAAAGAGGAGAAGAAAAGACAATGGGAGAGGGAAAAGAAGCTCTTGGCTGAGACGCCTCTCCTGCTGCACTATCGTCACCGGGCCCTCTACCGACGTGAGCCGAGCGCTGTTCTCTTGTTCCACCGCGGCACCCGACGATGCCCACTCACTGTCCGTCAATGCTACTTTGCCCTAGCCGAACCACAGCGGGAAGATGTAGCCTCCATTCGCCCCTGTGCTGCCAACTGCCGAGCCCAACGTGTGCGATGACCAACACCGCTCGTGCCGCAAACCTATCGTTGCACTGACCACCGCTACGCCACCCGTGCTTCAACAAAGAACTTGACGCTACTGCTATTGGCCTACCGTGACCCTTAACCATGACGACTTACTGCCCCGTCATGTCCGGACTACCCACGAAGCTACTGTTTTTGCCACGACCTGTCCGTGGCCTGCTACGACCTGTCCGTGGCCAGCCACGAGGATCGCTGCTGCACTTGCCATGGCTATCGATCGAATCTCTACTATTCCATAAAGCCAAACCGATGACTAGCTGAGATCCTAGAGTTGTCGCTGTTGGACGTCAAAGCGGCATTCCAGGATCAACATAGCTAGAAATTCAAACATATTGGAGGAGAAAACGAAGATTTGCATACCTAATTTGAAATCAATCGTTCTTCATATGGAATGATGATGATTCAACGCTCAAGTTCTTCTCCTTTATGACCCTCGGATCCTGGCACGATGAGACCGCCCCTCATGGCTTCCTAGTGTGAGGTGAGAGATTGTTTGTGGAAGAATAAAGGTAGAAGAGGAATCTTATCGCTATTTATAGAGTTTTCAATTATGCCCTCTCATCACGAGCCTGGCCCAACTTGGCCCACACAAACCAGACCCATATTCAATTATTAAGAAACCTTATGTCTTGCCTTATTAAAGTAATCTCGTAAAAAGGTAAATTACAATCTCAATTAATGTAGCTCACATTAGGAAAATACTTACATCTTCTCACTTAAGTTATATTAATTGAAACAATACTGTGTGTGTGCACATTTATATTGGTCTAAATACAATTCTTAATAGTCAATCATATCTCATAAAGTTTCAAATACCAAATCATGACAGTAATTGCATGTACTCATACAGAGCCTTCCATGGTCGCAAGTGCTTTCAACTTTACTGATATTGACTCAATATGATTGTGTGACAAATGAATAATACATCATAAATAGTAATACCTGATGTGTTATTCTCTTTGTTAGTCACTACTCTCTTACCTTAAGTACCACAAAAAAATGAATGTGCCACTAGAGAATATCTTTATTATTTTAATGAACCCACATATATCTTATCTTTATAGTTAACATTTCTTCATATGTAATTGAGACATATGTACAAGGCTAATAACTGGATGCCCCTAGCCTTCATTCAAGGTTCACACAATACCTTGAGATTTCTATTACATGCAATCAATTTAATATGATGACAACACATTCATGGCTACTTTATTAAATGTGAAAGAGTTTATACATGTCAAAATATTACTGAATGTAACAAAATATAGATGTAAGCTCTATTAGAGCAAAATCAAAACAGCTCCCACTAAATAGTAGCATCCAATGATGCTTCTCAACCCATATTTATAACATGTCATTCAAGTACACAAGGGTGAAAGTCTTTAGATAGTAGACCTGTAACCATATTATCTGTGAAAGTATGCTCTATTGTAACTTCATCGTTCTGTGTCGTTTTTTTATGGTCAAAAACTTGACCGCCATATATCTGACCTCTCGAGACCTTTATTGTTATTAATAAACAACATTGAAAAATTATTGTCTTGATACAACCGTATGAGTCTATTCACAATATCAAATATGGTCAACTCCTTAATGAGGTTTTGGAGCCAAATATGTTATTGAAAAGCATGCTACAAACTTCGTTTATACGATAAAGGATGACATAAATTTTTGCTTATTATTTTGTCATAATACTGCACCTTCTGTTAATGTAAAAATATATTATGTTGTCAACTTCTTGTCATCCTAACAGTTAGCAAAGTCTGCATTCGAATACCCTACTAGCTCCAGATAGGGGTGTGCAACCGGTCCGGGTCAACCCGGTTCCCGGATCTGCCCACCTGAAAAACAGGGCGGGAACCGGTTCCTGTTGAAACCGGTCCAGGAACCGGTTCCCAAATATCATACCCTATTTGAACCGGTCCGGGAACCAATTCCGAGAGATTACCCACCCGGGAACCGGATCGACCGGACCGGTTTGGGAACCGGTTGGAGAACCGATTTGAAGCCCCCAAAACGCACGATATGTCTGTGTCTTTCTCCTTTCCTTTCTATCTCTGCCGAAATCCCTAAATCGCGAAGCACCCAAGCACCGACGCCACCTCGCTGCTCTCGTCGCCATCACCCCCGCGCCGCACCACCACCGCCATTCCGCCGATCATCCGAAGCTCCGCCGCCCGCCGACCCCCGCCGAGCTCGCACCCGAGCACCGACGCCGCCTCCGTTCGATCACCTCATTCCACCCGACCCGCAAATCTCGCATCCACAAATCTCCCTTGCTGCCGATCTACCGCTGCCCGAACGACGCCCCTACTCGCCGCCGACACCACCGAAGCCACGTCGATCCTTGCCGCCCTCACCAGCCGCGATACCAAGAGCCCGTCAAAGCCACCGCCGAGCTGATCTACGTCGACCCAACGTTGCCACGTCCCACCAAGCCCCCGCTGCAGCGCCTCTCCTACACTGCCCTCCCCGCAAAGCCACTACGCCCTTGTTGCCGGGTCCTCCTCTCGCTCGACGCCCGACGATCTCGCTTCCGAGGTTTACCTCTCTTTTGCCTGAAATGAAGCTTCTCTATAGCTGTTTCTGTTATTTGGATGACATTTTCTTTCTGCAATTAAAAAGTGCTGGAGAGTTTTGAAAGCTCTTGTTGCCACAAATAATGATTAGGGATTAGTCTTCAGTTGCCCTTGAACACAAAAGTAGAGGTGCCAATATGCATGTACAGGGTACCTAATTCTTCTAGTCACTTTGCGACTGCAACCCTAATCATATCGTGCCCTCACATCGTTTAAGGCAATGCCAAGCAGGGAAGGTTGGTCTTGGTTTGTCTCTTTTGTGCAATTGCCAGGACAAGAACAAAATGTAGTAAAATGGATTAGTTTATACGGTTCTGGCAGCCCATAACATGGTGGAGAAAATGAACCAAATCCTGCAAACATCGAATAGTCAAAAGTCGTAAGTGTTAAAGAGGGATGTCATTTTTCTGTTGTGGACTGCGAGGCAAGTGCACTGTTTTTTTTGTTAAAAAAAAAAAGAGCTGGATTTTACCTGTTATTTAATTAATTAATCTGCCTCTAATGAGACAAAATGCCAGCAAGTTTTTGCATAATTTCGTACTCTCAAGTGGTCTTGTCCATAAATAATGATGTTAGTCCCAGCATTAGCCTTACATTTTTTGGACGCTCTGTTTTTTAAATGAAGCGCCTCGGACTTTTCAACAAGCAAAAATTTTCTGGACTCGTTGAAAGACCGTAAAGGCAAATTTGCTGCTGATCAGATAAGTTCACAATTATTTCCCTTTGGCTTAATAAGATACATGTGCAAACCCATAGGTCCAAGGTTGCATTCCCTGAAAATGAACGGAGTCCCACCTTCTGAGAATTATATGTAGCTTTCTATGGATGTCTCTGTGGATAAATAATCTCGTACGTACTCCATTAGCCATGGCTTTGGAACTGAGCCCAATGGTGGTAGTAGCAACTCGCTTGATGTCTGGTGACTACACTCATTTGTAGTGATATCTAGCTTGTACTTAAAATCTTACAAAATGACATGTTTCACAATAATCACTTAGGTGGTGTTTCTACTTACTACATGATTTACCTGAGAATGTTTTTATTTTGACTAAGTTAAATATAATTTGACGGATGAGTTAATTATATTGCAGAGCACCTCTTTTTGAAGTCCAAACTGATAAGTGGGAGTGCTTCTATTCTGTTTTCTGGGATCCAAGCCATTCTGATTGTGTTGTCCATCGGTAACATTAGTTATTTTTTATTCTTTTTTCACACTAGTGTTATTTCTGTCCTTAAATCTGCATCCAGCATGAGATATCTTTGTCAATGCTTTAGTTAGAATGCATTATGCTGTAATTGGCTACTCATCATTTTCATACCTCATGAGTCGTTTCCACTTCAATATCACCTTTTTATTCCATATAATTCCAACTTCTCATTTAATTCGCATGACACCTCAAGCTTAGTCTTTTCTTGGACAGCATTCCTCAACTTGAATTCAGTCTCTTTCAACTTCAACTTTGTTTTATCCAGATCTTTCCTCATACTCTCCCTTTCTTTCGCCAAGGTGGATGAGGATAAGCATGAAATTTCCTTTTGAAGATTCTGTATTTGGGATAAAAGTTCCATCTTTTCCAATTCAATGCAACACTTATATATACCAACCACTATAGCACAAAAGGGCTTTAATTCTTAGTTAAATCGGATAGGATATATCAATAGAATGCCTAATCCAGAGATAGAAAAGCAGCAACAACATGCATTATTTGACACCAAAGATGCATTGTAAGCATGTCTTTCTTGAGCATTCCTCATACTTCAACTTTGTGGAATCCTAATGTTATATATATTTCAGTTTTTAGTCAATGGATCAAGACAAAAGCATATCAATGGAAGTAGAGGGACATGATGAAATGAGTCCACTCATGGAATTGCCATTCCATGGAGCTGATGAAGTGGAATCTGCAACCATGGGCACGACAAACAAGGTGAGGGTACCTAATTCTCATACTGCTTCGGGTAAAAAGCGAGCCAATCAATCAGATTGTTGGGATCATTTTTCAAGAATTATAGATGAGAAAACACAAAAAACAGTTAAGGTGAAGTGCATTCATTGTGGGATGGATTATGTGTATAATGTTGATCATGGAACCTCTACTATGTGGAAGCACTTGAGAAAGTGTAAAAATATTCTCGCACAGATAAAAAGCAAATGTTGTTTGCATCACGTGACAAAAGTGTAGTTGGCGACTACCGGGTCAAAGTATGAAATCTGAGCTTGATTGATATCTTGAAGCTGAAAGTGAAGATATCCTTAATATCAATCTTTTGATGTGGTGGAAGACTACTGGGTCAAAGTATGAAATTGTATCTTTGATGGCTTGAGATGTTTTGTTTATTCCCGTGACTACCGTTGCTTCGTAGTCGGCTTTTAGTACATCGACGTGTACTTGATGGCTTTCCTTCTTTGACTCCTAGAGTGGTGGAAGGTTTAATTTGTACTCAAGATTGGTTGAGAGCTGTTCGTGTGCCAATTGATGTTGAAAAGTGCATCGAGAATGCGGAACAATTTGAGGCGGGTAAGTTATATATATTTCTTTGTATTTTGTAATTCATCGCATAACTATCTATTAAGTGCATACCTTATTTAATCGCTCTTTTTTTCTTTTTTCTTTTTTATAAATTTGGATTGTCTGACTAAGGACATTATCATTGGAAAATAAACTTCATTTTGTCGAAACTCCAATTTTGTGGTAAGTAAATAGACTTTATTAAATCCTAGAGTATGGATTCTTGTTGATTTTTCTTTATATATGAATTTTAGGTTTTTGTCAGAGATTTTGTACCACGTGGAACGCAAGGCTAAAGAAGGAGAAGAAGATCGAGCACATGAAGGACAAGGTTGATATGTGATCAGCCAAAAATTGTATTACAACTAGTTAATTGGCTAAATTGCTAGCTTGTATATTACTGGAATATGATAAACTCAATGTATTTTGTGGGATATGGGGATGCGAGATGGTCGAATTATATACTTGGTTGTTTTCTTCAAGGGGAGTCCAAATTTTATACATGTTCCCAATGAGTTTAGTCGAAGGATGTGCTTGGTCCGACCTTTTTGTTTCAACAGATAACTCATCTAGACTTGCTTTTCTACGGTTAATTTTTATGCAAAACATGTTCCAATATAAACAGGGTCAACCCCGTTCCCAGACCGAAAAAACAGGGTGGGCTGGGAACAGGGTCCAATGAAAACAGGGTAGGGAATAGGATCCAAAAAATGAGAACCGGTTATAACAGGGTAGGGAACATGGTCCAGGTCTAGACCCTACCCACCCTGGACCCGCTCAACCCTAGCTCCATATCCTAAACATATTTGTCAGTATACAGTTTTCTTGTCTTTTTAAGTATCTCAAAACCTTATTGGCAGCAATCTAGTGATCATGTCCTAAACTTAACTAATATCTACCTAGAAGTCTTATCACAAAAACAATATCCAACTTAGTGCAAAATTGAGCAAACATGACATTTCTAAGTGCACTAGCATAACATATATCTTACATTTGGGTTTTTTCAAAATCTAAATGAGGACAATATCGTAGACTCAATCTATTAGCCTTAACTATAGGAACAACTTCAGCTTGTTGAATCTTTTCAAAATACAATCAACATTTGTAATCTAAAATAAATATAACATATGACGAGAACGATTCTTATGGATCTCAATACTGAGAACAAAAGATACCTGACCAAACTCTTTCAAGTCAAAATTTCTTGACAACATCCGCTTTATTTCATACAGTAATCCAATGCCACTACTCGCAAGTAAAATGCCATTTACATAGAATGTGAGAAAACTAAATTTTCTCCCACTAACCTTGCAATATATATATTGATCTACTTTACTCTCAACAAAATTAAATGAAGTGATAACACTATGAAACCTTAAGCACCATTGTCTATAGACTTACTTAAGGCCATAAATAAGGCTTTTAAATTTACACACAAATTTACCCGAATCATCTACTGCAAAACATTCGAGTTAAACCATATAGACTTATTTATCAAAGTATCCATTGAGAAATGCGGTTTTAACATTCATCTAACGTAACTCTATGTCAAAAATGAGCTATTAATATCATATTTATTCTGAAAGAATCTTTAGAAAAGATTAGGCTTCTCTCGAGTGAAACCTTTCACTACTAGTCTGAGTTTAAACTTCAAACTTCTCAATATTCCTTTGGAATTTCTTTTCATCTTGTACACCCATTTGCAGCGGATTGGCTTGTGACCTTCAACCAAATCAACAGGCTTCCGATACTATCACATTTAATAGATTGTATCTCGTTTTTCAACGCCTCTAACCTCAAATCTAATTAAGGACAAGAAACAGTATTCATATAAGTCACTAGATCGATCAAGTAGTAGATATCTAGTCATGCTCTCACCGATAGGCTATACAGTCTGATGGTATAAAAGAACATCATTCTCTAATAAATCTCTTAAGTGGAGCTACTGCAACAACTTCATCTTGCACCCGAAAGGCTTGACAAACTTATCAAGAATTGTATCAATAACAATACCCTGAACCTCAACAGGCTTAGTCTGTAGTGTAGAAGACTCCACAGTTGTCTGCATAGGTAAAGACAAAGATACGGTGGTCCCCACCATACTATTATCTTTAATAGTCTAAGAGCAGCTATCATCTATAGATACGTCAAATTCCATAAACTTCATTATCTATGATTTCATAATTCTTATACCTCCTTTAAGACCATAAAATCGATATCCCTTCGCACTACCTATGTAAAATACGAAATAACAAGGAGTGGTTCTACAACCCAACTTACTTAATGTTAGATTATATAACATCACTTCTACAGGACAATCCAAACCATAAGATGGTTCAAGTTAGGTTTATGTCCAGCCCACAACTCAAAACGAGTCAAATTAACATATTTGGTAGAAATATGTTTCTATGGTTTAATACATATTGAGTTGTTTCACCACACACAAAACCTGAAAAATTAGTTCTAATAATCATACTCATTAGCGTATTAATTATAGTGCAATTACACATTTTAGCCACACCAATTTATTCAAGATTTTCAAGCATAGTAAACTAAGTTACCATCCCAGAATCTTCCAAGTATTTGACAAATGGCATTTTTAGCTATCCAAAGATTACCATACTTGTCAAAATACTCACCACTGTAGTCATATCTACAATCTTTAAGACTTGTCTTAACTTTTTTTTGACTTAGTCCAAAAGAACTTGAATCTATCCAAAGATTTAAACTTTTTTTAATCAATTATAATAGAAATAGTTATCAACGTGCTGTGTTGAAATGAAAATGTCTATATAACATTATCATATACGGTCAACTAATATTAGTGTGAATGACTTTCAATATATCAAAACTTAAAATACAGTTTTCCTTTTTTTTTAAAGGCTATGTACTACGATATCTAGACTGCAATTTTCTATTCTTTTCTAGATATATGATCAAGACGTTTATGTCACAATGCATTAAACCATTCCTTAGGTAAAGGTTTATTGGAAATAATCTTTTCAACTATAAAAATGACGTATATATCAATTAGGAGATCAACACAATTAGTATAATTCATTTGACATATTGCAGTATCCAACTTTATTTGAATTGGAAAACATAAAAATAACACTATTCTTTACTTCAAAAAATAGCCACACACTTTCAGACATGATAATGGAAACCAGTTCCGTCCAAATAAAGGTATATAAAAGTAATTCTCAACAACCACCGTACTAAGTGGCGCTGTCTGGCTTCGGGCTTTCTCCCCTTACAAAGGGGAGAAGTTCGAATTCTTAGCACGTTACAGGGACTTACCCGCTTCACGGGGTGGTGGGGTCCTCCGTGGGTCCCAAGGTTTGCCCGGGCCGTCCAACTTACGAGTTTCCCTAAGTCATTAAAAAAAAAAAAGTAATTCTCAACATCAAATGCAAACTAGAATCCAAAATCCAGAATCAAAACAACATCTCCCACTAACTCGATGTTAAATGTTGTTTCACATGATAAGTTATGATTCATCTTGATTTGGCTTCCTTAGATTTATGAATCCCCTTATGGTAAACAACATAATTTGTTACACTACTATCTAGCCATCAAAAACCGGATAAGGCTTTCAATAAGAATTGGATTCATAAATAAATGCCAAGAAATAATTAACTGCAAGCTCATGCTTGAATAACTAAGCTTTATATTCATTACAGTGTTCCTTATTTGTCATTTCTTTCCACAAACTAGTAAATGACACAATTTCTCTTAAAATGTGCTATCTTGAGACCAGATTGTTAAAATGACTAGTGGTTTTCATATGAGTATATTTTTGGAGTTCAAATATAACATCCTTATGACATAATCTTTAACTTCATCAGAATCATCACACCTCATGTTGGAAAATCCTTATATTTATCCCAATCTCAACATTAGACAATATATGATTTCAAATTACCAAGATTTCCATCATCCTTTTAACTGTGTAGTCAATTAGTAAACCATTTTCAAGTATTCCTAAATGAAATGCTCATGGATATCTTTTCCCAAACAGCCAAAAAAAGCTTTCTAGTTTTATATCATTAACAAAGTGAGATTATCAGCTTATTCTTAATAAGATCAATATGAACATCTACTTGCTTCATTCCAAATAGAAAAAACCTCTTTTCATTAGTTAAAATTTGACTAAGGAAAAATCTCAATCATAATAGAGTTGTCATTATAGAAAAAGTGATTGAATAACAAGCAATGTATGTAATTGGCATCATATAAATATTGTGTAACTCGAAAACCTTATAAGTACGCATCCCAAGAGCCACACGCATTATCATATAAATATCTTTAGGCAGAATATATGACATGTAATTGTACACTCTCCACATAACAGTGGCCATGAAACCTTTTGCGAGTTCACCACCTTTTGGTGTATAAACCACTAGGGTCGGTCACTCCTCAACCATATCCCTCCACGAATTAGCACACAATCACCTCCTTTAGGAGTATAACCTCACATTAGAACATGAAACATCTCATCACAATATGAGATCGATATTTCTCAAATCCAATCAAGTGCACTACTTTTATGGTTACAACCCAATTGAATCATTGAAACTCTCTCATACCAAGGACATAAACCTTATGACTCACATTTACCTTATACATTTGATTTTAAACTTAATGACAGGAACAATTTGTCACTAAAATCACATGTCATGCCAATCACATTGCTTCATTCATTAATATATGATGAACCTTATATATGTTATTGATGAACCAATACTCTACACAATCTTTGTGATGATATACGTGTGAGCTTGCAACGTATTTTCAAAAATATAGAAAAATACATGAAAAATACCCCAAAAATTCATGTATTTAAGGTTCCACATGCATTTTCATATCCTTAAAAGTATCAAACATGTAAAATATATATCACAGTGTAGAAAATCTCCATACGAGCACGATCCACACGCCCTCACGCACTACTGGAACACATGGCGTGTGAGT
Organism: Eucalyptus coolabah; assembly: GCA_014182585.1. Classification (NCBI taxonomy): domain Eukaryota; kingdom Viridiplantae; phylum Streptophyta; class Magnoliopsida; order Myrtales; family Myrtaceae; genus Eucalyptus; species Eucalyptus coolabah. Next base: position 11,349,300 of record CM024620.1, on the reverse strand, counting down.
TGCACGCGCGGGTATACTGAATCAGCCTAGAACGCCAGTTCAACCAAGATTGACCAGTCCAACTGGTCAACAATCAAACTGAGTCAGTCAACTCGACCCGCCTTGGTCAAGTCAACCCGATCAACCCAGGTCAAGTCACCCTTCGGGAATGACGTCATCACTGCAAATGATGTCAGCCATGACGTCAGCGCGATAAAGCGATGGGCTAACTCAACAGGTGACGTCATTAGTGACGTCGCCCACCGCCTTCGAGGGTCACGTGGTCACGCCTGCGAGCACATGAGTGCACTCACCAACGCATGGCGCCACTTGTCGGAGCTAGTGCGACATGTGTAGGCGCGTGACAGCACATCCAACCTTGTCTAGATGACAAAAATGGGCAAAACCGTCTATCAAAATGCTCGCCTTGATGAGAAGAAGCCAAATATGTGATCAAAATTCACTTTCACCAAACCAAAAATGATGAAAATGGGCAAAACTGTCCAAAGCATGCTCAAATCTGTAAATGCTCATGGGCGGCGTGTTTGGCCTCCACCAGAGGCATGCCACCCATCAAAATGCTCGGTTTGACAAGGTGAGTCCAAATATGTGCTCAAAATCAAATTTCAACTAATAAAATTTCTAAAAACAAGGCAAATGCAACAATTCGAGTTCTAGGCTATGAGGCTTTAATACCAAATGTAAGCCATCAAAGCGATATTCCAAAATCAACATAGCTAGAAACTCAAACTTATTGGAGGAGAAGACAAAGATTTGCCTACCTGATTTGAAATACATTGTTCTTTATGCAAAATGACAATGATTCGACACTCAAGTTCTTCTTATTTATGACACTCGGATCCTGCTATGATGAGACTATCCCTCACGGCTTCTTTATGTGAGGTGAGAATTTGTTCGTGGAAGAATAAGGGTTAAAAGAAAACTTAAGACTATTTATTAGAGTTTTCAACTGGCCCTTTCTTATCGATGAGTTGGGCCCAACTCTACCCACATGCATCTCAGTCAATATTCAACTATTAAGAAACTTTATGTTTTATCTTATTAGACCAATCTCATAAAACGGTAAATTATAATTTTAATTAATGTATTTCACATCAAGAAAACTCTTACAGTTACTGGCCTATGCTGAAAATCTACCAAGCTCCTCCACCACTCAGAGTCTTTTATTTCTGTTTCGCAGGTTTTCACGAATCTCCCAGTGTCGCCGAGCCGAGAAACCATCGGTGGCCCCTCCTTGACCGAGAGTCATCACCGAGACCCTCCGCGAGCTTGTCTTGATCTAACCGGTCACTCGGACAAATTCTAATTGCGCGTGGCTGTGCCAGAGATCCCCGGATGTTGTGTCCACCGGAGGTTGTTGCTAAAATAGAAAAGGAAAGAATTATTTTTATGTGCGCAGGTGTGATTCGTGAAGTGGTGAAAAGTTCTGGAATAGTGAACAAGAAGACACGTTCAAGAAAAGGAGGAGAGTAATTCTTCATAAAATTCTCTCTTTATACTCCACTAATACATTCTCACTTTCTGAGGATTCATGCAAAAAGTCATCCCATGCGCAAATGTGTTCTTTAGACGGTACATCTGACGTCATCAATCCATCCACTTTTCCCCGAGAGCCAATAGATGGAGAGGCAACGACATTAGCGATCTGTGAAGCCATATTGGTCCGCCACACCGCGAGCTGTACCACGCAACATTTTTTAGACACTGTCACGGCTAGTCCGCGAGCTTGCCGGACACTACGCCAATCGCAACCCGCGATCCATGGTCGCCCATCTGGCTCGAATTTGGGAGCAAATCCCCCAAATTAGGTAATAATCATTATCCGATTCCACTGAATGTCATATTGCCTGATTTGATTATTACTTCTAATCAATATCATTGAGTGATAGGCACATCCCCAAATTAGGATATATTTCTTAGGGGTGAGTATGGTCCGAATGGATAGTTCCCAACTTAGAATTGGGAACTGCCTACTAAGGACCAGTTCCAAAAAATCAAAACCGGGAACCAACCGTTGATTCCGTGGATCCATCCAGGAACAAAACCGCCGGTCTAGTCCGACTCCTATGGATCCATAGAACCAATCTCTCCAAATATCAACCAAATATCTCCATTCTTTTAACCGTAAGGCCATATCATAAACAACCCATTAAGCATTGAGTATACATAATAATAGCACTGTCCATTTATCATTACAACATTTAACAAGAAAATCAGAAACTTTATCTATTTTGTGGCAAAATTAGAAAGTAAAACAAAAATAAGTATGTGCAACCGATCTCACTATAGGCCAAAATTAGAAACCACAAGCAAACGTTCTTAATAAGAACAAAAGAAGAAGAAGAATAATAAAAAAAAAACAATACAACAAATCAAAAAGAAGCCCCAATGGCCATCAAGTTAGAAAGTATATGAGGGCCTGAGGTGAACAGGAGTAAATTTCAGATCTAGGTTTTTAAAAATTTTATTTTTATATTAAAAATTAATATATTATTATAATATCGGTCCAATCTTGGTGAACAAGGCCCACCCAAAACTGGGAAACGAACCCGTACCCACCGGTTCCAACAAATGGGAATTGGGAACAAACCGGTTCCCTTAAGAACCACCAATTCCAAGCCGATCGGTCCAATTCCGAACGGTCCGAGCGAGTCCCGATTTTTTTGCACACCTCTTATATTTCCTAATTTGCCACATCTTTAATTCTATTTATGAATTTTTGGATAGAATTATTGATTTTGGGGTATCTTTAAAATTGATATTTTGATCTTTAAGACTTAACATCAATTTATCGATTTTATCCGCAAAATTTCAAGTTGATTGAATATTGTTTCATTTTTTGAATTGATTGGATGATATCTTTGATGATCTTAAATGATTTGATGCTTATCTTACTTTGATTGCTTTATTTATTCTGAAAATATAAAAAAGATTGCATTGCAAATCATGTAGATTAGAATTGATTTCCTAGATATAATTGCATGATAAAATAGTTTAGATACTTTAAAAATAGAGTTCATGTTAGATAATATCTAAGTTAGGTACCATCTTTCAAATTTTTTTTGGTCGAAACAAAATTATATTTATTACTCAAGATGATGCAAAAGTACATAATCTTCATGATAAAACAAATCGAAACAAAGTATGAATACTAAAAAACAAAGTCAAATGCAGAACACAAGGAGGATTGATGAAACAATTGCACAACTCGTTCTACATCAACCAATCTATCAAACAAAATTGGCGGCCAACTGGATCTTGCGTCTTCGTCAGTAATGAGCACAGGCCGAAAATTCCTTCTTTAATAATTACGCCATTGCCAGTTGGTAGTGGGCGCCTAGGTTTGGCTTCCTTTACAGTATCGTCGTACAAAAACAACCATAATATGTTAAATAAACACAAATCTAAAGTGTGGAGGAGCAAATCTTTATAATTCAACGAGAAGCCAAAACATCTATGATCATTATTGAGACTAGAAGTAGAGAACTTATACACGAACAAAGAAGAGGAAAATGGAATCCCCAAAAGCATATTTATCAAACTCCCAAATCTAAATCGGAAGAGGATAGCATCTAAATCTAGAACTAGATCAAGAGAGCTCAAACTCTCAAATTGATAACTAGATCGGGAGAAGAGACCTCCCAAATCCAAATCGAGAGGAAAAAAAAGTAAGAATAGAACAATAACACAAACAAAATCAACAAAAGAGGGGGGTGAGACTAGCTCAAACCCTCCCCATGGTTGAAGGTTGAAGAAGACGATGGAAAAAAAAAAGGAATTAAAAAAAAAAAAAGACTTTTCGGCTCCCTCTAAAGTTGCCTTTGAATTGAATTGCTTGCTGAGATAAGTTTCTAAGTTAAAATAAAATTTATGTTAGTCTATTTCCTAACTTAAAGTAGATAATATCTTACTTTTTAACCATGAATTTTGATGAAAAACACAAAAAAATGTCATGTGTGTGTCATATGGATTGATTGCATCACATCCATGTCATTTGCCATGTCATATAGTTTTAAGTCATGTAATTAATGCATGTCCCTGGTGAGTCTTATTTAGTAATTGCACGATAGGCTTGTTAAATCAGGTTGCATGTCATGTAGAGTTAATTAAAGGCGCATGTCATGTAGAGTAGTTGCTTATAAATTATTGCCCGTCATTAGAATTAGGCCACTAGTTGAATTGCATGAAATGACTAGGGTCAAAGAATTTTTCTCAAAAAGCTGCTTGCTCTTCCAACGTCTTGTAATTTCCACCTTATCAACATATAGCATAAACCAGAATGCCTGGGTATTATAAGAATCAAACAGAAGATATAAGTTAAACACGCTATGTAAACAAAACAAACACGTTAGTAGACGACCTGCGAGCAACCACAACCTTCAAATACAGAACTTGCAAAACAATTATTAATCTAAAAGTATAATTCTCGATATCATGTTGAGGACGAAGAATCACAGGATTTGACATCATCAAGTCGAGATATATTAGGGCATTCTCGTACACGTAAGTTACGGAGAGATTGCAAACGTTCTAGACCGGTGACTTCCATTAGCTCGTAGCACTCCTCAAGATACAATTCAGATAAGTGCTTCAAGTTCGACAAATCTGTCACCGCTTTCAATTTTCCACAACGTGTAATAGAAAGCATTGATAGCCCAATGGGAAGCTTCAGAAGATATTCAAGCCAAGGGCAATCAGAAAGAGTGAGTTTCTTGAGAAGGGTTAATTGGGAAAGTTGTGGCAACGCTGGACTCTGGCAGGTGATACGTAGAGCAGTTATGCCAAAGGGCAGTTCTGGCAGTCCTCGAAGCTTTTGGCAATATCGAACACTCAGGTTTTGGACAGAAGACAGCTTAGAAATGCTTTCTGGCAAGCTTGTAATGCCCGACTTCTCTAAATTAAGCTTGTTTAGCGAAACCAGTTCGCCCATATTACTAGGTAGTCCTTCCAGATTTTTGCATCCTGAAGCTCTCAACTCTAGGAGTTTCGCCAACATTCCAATGGCACCAGGCAATTCTGTTATGTGACTTCGACGAATGTCCAAGATCCCTAACTTCTGCAGATTCCCAATGCTTCTAGGTAATTCCGCAATTGCTGTCCTTGCTAAATGTAGTTCGGCCAATGATTCCAACTTTCCGATCGAATCAGGAATTTCTCTCAGCGAGGAGCATCCCCATAATAACAAGCACTGCAAAGATGCTAGATGGCCTATGGAGCTGGGTATGCAGGCTAAGGATGCACAATTAGAGGCATCAAGAGTCTTGAGCTCCTTCAAAGAACCAATGGATTTGGGTAAGCCTTCAATCCGTGTCCCAGATATGTCCAATAGAGTTAACGATAGAAGAGTGCCCATGGATTCTGGAAGTTGAGCTAGTCGTCTACAAGATGAGGCACTTAGTTTCTCGAGCTTCATCAAACAACCTCTCGAAATAGGAATCTCTTTTATTTTAGTATGATCTAAGATAAGCTCACTCAATTCTTCCATTCTACCTACTCCAACCGGTAGCTCCTCCAATCTCTTACAACTCTTGACATTCAAGGAGACAAGGGTCTTGATGTCACCAATAGAAGGATGAATCTCTTGTAGATGCCAACATCCTTCCAGCGAAAAAAAATCTCTAAGCTTTTGAAAGCAGACAAATCAGGAGTTCTTCTCATAGATCGACAATTTGGAAGGTTGAGAACTTTGAGCTGGGCTGCCATCTGAAAAAAAAAAAAAAAAAAAAAAGAGAGGATACCTCAATGAGTTTGGACTGTTCTTCCAATACTCCTCGTTCTTGTTTGGACTTTTTAAAATCTCAAAAAAAAAAAAAAAGTAGCAATGCACCATACTCCTTTAATTTAGACTATTTAAAACACCATATAAATGTTTCATAGCTCAGTTCCCATGCTTTCATTGCTATAATACTCCACTGCGTCTTTATATTGAAACATTCCTTAAGTAGTAGTGTTTGGCTATGTCACCAAAATAGAAATAATTTTTGAGCAATCTATTGCAAAAAGAATGGTAGGGACATGCCAGTGTTTAACTTTATTTTCTTACTGCAGTAGGCATATCTTCCAATTTGGTAAAAATAAATATCAACTAGCTAGCACTCACAAAACTAACATATAATTCGCCCTCACAAAAACCATTATGAAGCAATGCACTTATTTTTAAGCATTAGTGTTTACTTTTGTTTCTAAAATAATTGATTCTGTATATGACCATTCATATAGTATTTCAGGTCAAAAACAGTAAAGTGTTTCTTTGAACATACCAAACTATACCAAAATGTAACTTTTCATTTTTCATGAAAGAAGATTGACATAGATATGTAACAAGAATTGCTAAAAAGAGATGCATCAGGAGAGAATCACTTAGAAGCCACAAACCATTTAGATTAGAAGAACTCAAGATAGGCACATATATTGTAATTATGTTTCTAATAGATCTTAATTAATGCAGTTAAAACAAGTTTTCTTTTTTCAGTATGTCTAGTGTTAAGTTAACCATGATTGTTTGTTAAGATAATACTAATTAAAGATATATAGGACAGAAGCTTATCATATATTTAGGTGCCTACAAATTCCTCTTATATTAAGAGAAAAATCCTTATTCTGACGAAGGATATTAAACCTCTCCCCAAAAGAAAAAAAAAAAAAAAAAAAGAAAGGAGCAAAGGGAAACTTGGTGAGATTGGATGTTCAACATGCGATTGTCCACAAGAGATATGCCTTCTACACATCTTACCTTGAGTGGACCCCATCCTCCCCAGTCCTCCGAAATCCCACTCCACGACAGATCCAGCACGACTAATTTCTTCAGATGAAAGTTGGCCGCTGCGAAATTCAAAGGACAATCCTCCCATTGAAGCCATCTTAATTGAGGAAGCAAGTTCAGGAAATCTCCAACAAGATTCGCAGTGTTCACTTGAAGGAACCTCAAATGGGTCAGTTCTTTAAATAGTTCACCTGTGTAGCCTCTTCTACAACCAAATTTCTCCAGACGAAGGGCTTCAATCTTACCAGTGCCCTGCAATTAGAAAACATTGTGGATTGTAAGTTTGAAATGATGAAAAGAAACCAATTGTATTTAAGAAAAGCCGGACTAATTTCAATAATTGTCATACTATAACAGTGTAGCCTTCTGACTTTCAACTTCCTGAAATGCAGGTTTTGCTTGAAAAAAATTCATCTAATTTATGTGAAAGCATGAAGCTCACAAGGGTGTTTCCAAACTTCTACTTTCCGACTATGCCCTTTGCAATATGCACCTTATGAATTCCCAGAAATTGCACCTTTTAAATAACAATAGAGGCCTCTCTTTATGTACACGCCATTTTAAATATATCTAGAAAAATTCATGCCCTTTATATGTGAAACAACACAACCTTGACTCATGTCTTTTACATGTGCAACATCACTCTTACAGTACAAATACAACCATCAAACTTGCCATCAAAGCAAATATCAAAATGAAAAAATTACCAATTGTAGAATCCCCCTCTTTTTTTGGTGTACCTAGTTTGCAATTCTCAATAGCAAAATGAAAACGAGAATGTAATCCATAGATGCACATACGTGTTTTACTTTCATTTCTTATCATGTGTATTTTGAATAACTGCTTTTCATTCTTTATGGAAGAAAATTTGGTCATATATCAAATGTTATATCTATGATTCTTACTCCTCTTGTCTACAGCCGTTTGATGCTATCTTTTCATTGTTGTGTTGATTTTCTCAGAGTCAAATCTCAATTTTTTATCAATTTGCTGATAAATTAATGAGATCTTGTTTACAGACAGACTGGACATGAAGAGTGATCAAATTGGATATTGAAGGAAATCAAGCCTTTTACATTTTCTTTTGTTGCAATAAAATATTTTAGCAACTCAAGTTCATTTTTGTTTTAGGTGGAAAATTGCTCATTCAGCAGAAATCATAAGTGAGCACAAATCATAAGAGTCATAATATGGATTTGTTTGGTGGTTCAATCTTTTCTTCAAATGCATCTTGTAAACTTATTGCATTTTGGTCAATGACTTCATAGATACCCTTTGAAGTTGAAATGATAGCCTATATTTGACATATACATGTTATCAGGGATTAATATCAAAATTGTCCATCATCACAAAAATAAAAAATTAAAAATAAAAAGCTAGCATATTCATAGAAAGAAATTGATCCTCAATTATAAAAAGCCTATAGAGTGATATAATATACATTTAGAGGGTTATATTACACGGTTGCACATATATCATAAACAAATATGAAAGCCACCAGCAAATTGACGTTGTTAACTAACACTTGACGACAAAGGACTTGATTGCATAAACTGTTAAAGAGAAAGGGCTACATAGAGCTAAAAATATAAGGGGTGCAACTTGAAAAATAGAGAACCATGATAGCTAATGGTCACAAATGAACAGAGATCTCATTAATTATAGAAAACAACTCACGAGAGAAGTTAATACTCAGTAAAAGGAAAAAGAAAGCAAAGACCTCACGAGAAATCAAAAGAAGAATCCAAACATCAAACATGTGCATCATACAGACACGTGGAACAAAGAGTGTTCTCATCACAATATTATTATGAGGTATATATCAATTTATAGATGTCATGTTTTCTCTGAAAGTACTCTGTCAATCATTACATTTTCATAGTTTTGTTGTGGCATTGAAGTTACCAAAAGAGTGTTCTCATCACAATATTATTATGAGGTATATATCATTAATAACCAAGAAACTGCTCCTCTGATTATGTCCCAGAATCAGGCAAGAACTGCAATTAAATGAAGGAGCTCTTTTGTTGGTAAAAGCAGCAAGTTTCAGAGATTCAGGAGTGACAATAATTTTTATCTCAAACAAAAAGAGAAGATAGACTCACATTCAATGACTAAGCCAGTAGAGACAACGCTTACCTTGTTGTTGTCAAGCACCTTGATGGCTTCCTCATAAATCCATAATCTGCTACGGCCTTGAGGCTCCTTTTGATTTTCCAGACGAACAATTTCCCTTCCAAAATCTCTCAGTTGATTATGCATCAGTAGCTTACCGTCTTTATCAATTTTAATTAGGGACATAAGACACAATACTTCAATCCCATTCTCTGGGAAAAAATCACAGGCATCCCACATGTAAGTTGGACTTTGTTTAGATGATCCAATAAAAAACATGCAATATCCAAAAATATCTGTTGCACCTGATGATCTAATGCTTCATAACTTATACTCAAAGTCTCTAGGACTTTCTTATCAGGCACTTTCTTTAATTTCTTCCATGTATCTTTCCATACTTTTTTTGGCTTTCCACATAAGAATGAACCAATCACTTCAAGAGCTAACGGATGCCCCCCGGCAGTAGATACAACATCACGAGAGAGAATCTAATAATCACTTTGGGGAAAATCCTTCCAAAATGCATGTCTACTAAATAAAATCAATGATTGATTTAGAGACAACTCGTTGAGTTGGTACATGTAACCTACACCAGCCTCATCAAGAATGCTCTTGTTTCTAGTTGTGACAAAGACTATACTTCCTGCTTGAAACCAACTACCATCTCCGGCCAAAGCATTCAACTGATTCTTGTCATCAATATCATCAAGAAGAATAAGGACTTTCTTACTTGTAAATCGAGATTTGATGACACTAATTCCATCGTCGACATTAGACACATCATGTGGATGTCTTAGTATATCGTAAATGAGATGCTTTTGTAGGCATTCAACACCCTTGTGCCGAGATGTTTCTCGAATATCCGCCACAAAGCTAAGATACTCAAAATGACTGGAGAGCTTGTTGTATAACACCTTTGCAAGAGTTGTCTTACCGATGCCGCCGAATCCATAAATTCCAATAATCCTTGTATCGGAGAATTTAGCATCTATTAAGCTCATTACCTGTTGCACACGATCATCAATTCCCACCAACTGTTCGGGAATAGTTAGCTGAATTTTTAACTCACTCATAACTTTTCTAACAACAATTTTAACCAATTCTCCTTCATGCCTGTCAAATAATAATAAGTTTCAGCATAGGGTGGCAATATTAATATTCTTTTCAAGTAAGATCTAGTTATGAGAAACTAAACAAAGTTTTGGTGGAGAATAATGTACCCTTTATTAACTTTGTCAGATTCCCATCCCTTCAAGGAACTAACTTCTTCGAGCGCTTCTTCCCATTCCTTCACAACCTTTACATCCAAATTCTCTTTATGTGCATTGATAGCATCTCCCAAACTTCCTACAAGATGTTGCAATTGCGAGGGTTCCACTTTGTAAAATATGGGCAACACCATTTGCCCTCTGCTTCTCTTGCACTTCAACATTTGAGCCAGCTCACGAAGGCACCATCTGCTGGAAGCGTAATTCTCTGAGATAATCGGGATCGAGATCTTACACTGCTTAATACTGCAGAGAAGCTCAGGACCAATCTCCTCACCACCATAGAGCTCATTTTCATCTTTAAATACATGAATTCCTGCATTGACAAGGCCAATATAGAGATGATCGGTGAAGCCCTTGCGAGTGTCTTCCCCCCTAAAGCTCAAGTATACTTCGTAGTCATTTCTTTTGGCTTTTTGGTTATGCATTCATGATCACCTACATGTGGAGAGGTTGATGAGGAAGACACCCCATACACCGGATCTTCTGGATCAGTGGGTTCTCTTCTTTTCATCTCAAGAGGATTGTACTAATACCCAGGCACTAAAAGAGATTTACGGAGCAGAGCCTGAAAAGAAGAGGAATAAGAAATCCCAGATCAGGGAACTGCAGAAATGTCTCTCAAAACTCAACTCGGAGCTACATTCGAACGAAAATAAAAAATCTCATACAGCTAATCAGAAGAAAATGGACCAATCAAAACAGGAAACAGAGAAGACGAGAAGAGAAGAGCAAGGATTCATTAATTACCGGAGAAGTGCTCAAACAAGAAAATCCACCCACTGCTGTGATCTCCACCGATTCTCAGCCTTTGAAGATGGATAACCAACACACAACGCTTTCCACCGCGCGTGCTCGAACGATGCTGAGTTCTCGCCGTCAAACGATGCAAGACCCTTCATGCTAATCAAACAGCTGCAACACATGCTGCACAGACGGCAATTACTGCACATGTAATTTCCGCGGCATTAGTCAGAAGATGCGCAGAACCTAACCTGCGCAGGGGTTTTGATCGAAAGCGAGCACGACTTGGACTTGACTTTGCTTTTCCCATTAACAAGAAAACAGAAAAGAAAACCAAGGGTGTCCTTCAGGAGTATTCTGGGATTTGCAGAAAGCTCGAGATAATTTCGTCTTGAGAGACAGAACCCCGACCCGAGGCCAGAGGTCGGTCGAGGAAGCGGAGATGCCGATGCGTGGAAGCCATATCAGATGGCACAAAATGGAAAAAAAAAAAAAATGGATTGAAGCCAGAAAACTCACCGCCCAAATGGGTACACCGGCGGCGCTAAAGCGTTGCGTGCGCCGTGATTTTTGCTGGGGAAAATCGTCGACGGATTCGCGAGATCAGCGAGGCTTCGCCGAGACGGTCAACTTGCTTCAGCGCACGAACTGAGGAAAAGGCTTCTCTTGGGAATCTGATGCCTCGTCTTCGATGAGCTTGAGCGCAGATAAGGGATGTGGACCCTCTTTACCAGGCCCAATATCAAGAAATTTCGAATAATCCACTCTTCAATAGAGGCCCACTGAGTAGCAGATTTAGGTCGTAAAAGCCCATCGACTAAAGTCCCTCCCTTATCATCGGCTTTCTAGCCCTCCTCAGGTTTCAGATTCGTTCAAAATTCTATTGGCAACAACATGAGTCAGCGAGAGAACAAAATGAATCTTAATGACGACTTTGCTGAGCTCACAAAAACACCGAAGCGAGCATAGGCATGAGCAAGCAACAAAAGTGAGCCCAATTTAGTACCCGTGGGGTGATGAACATGTACATGAACACAAGTGTGATAGCAAGGTAAATATCTTGACACAACATTAAGAAGCTCTCTGCCTAGTAAGGAAAAGTTTGAATTCAAAACAAGAGGCCGGCCGCATTGAGTATATATGCGTAGCATCAAAGATGCACCAATCATCACAACCGGCTTGAATGAACCGGCGAACTGGACTTTCAAGTTTGCAAGGCTCGGAAGGGTGAGACAACTTGTGAACTCTGACTTCAAACTCGGGCTCCATGCTCGGTTGCTCAATAAAGGGGCCAAAATAAATTGATAAATGAAGCGCAACTCCTACCTTGAATGAACAGTGAAGGCAAATGACCTCCTTTGCTCTTCTGATCTCACACTCACGATGCACTCACCTCAACTCACGGGTCTCTCTTTTTTCACTCTAATATCTCAGAGCGTGCTCTCTGGTTTCTTTTTTCCCCCTCTCCTTTTGCCCAAGCTCACGGCACTTTGAGGAAGATGAAGTGCAATCCTTGCATAATTAATGCAATGGTGGATAATCTTCACATTTAGATCTAATCATAAAAAAAGTTATTTTGACCTAAATATAACAATTGCTAAGTGATAAGAGCTATCTCTAATACGCATTCTAGTAAGGATGTTATTTATTGTTATTATGTGAATATATGGTCCTAAAACTAATGCCATGATCATTTCTTTAATAAAAAAATAGAATCAACATTATTTTTTATCTTAAATTGATGATTGAATTAAATAATAAAATGGAAATATATTATGATAATATTACTGCTATGTATGCATATAGTTGGGAATCTGTTTTGTATTAAAATTGTAAATGTAAGGTTATTTGGTCACTAAACTCTAAACTTTGATGATTCTCTAATAATAATAAAAAGTCTACATTGTTTAAATATTTTAATTCCAATTTGAATAAGTATCATATTAACAATTCTAGATTTGATAATTATTCAACATTAAGTTAGTAGTTATGTGATTGAAGATGGTGGTTGTTAATATATGTTATATCTAAATTACATCATTCTCAAATTAAATCATAAATCTTTTTGAAAACACATTATTTTAAGGAACAAGTGCATCGAAGTTTTAAAACTTATCACGAGAATGCAATTGAATCCTAAAACTTTGAAAAAGATATAATCAAGAGCTAAAATTTATCATAAAAGTGTAATCGAGACCTAAAATTCATTAAGAGTTCTAATCAAGCCTTTCCGTTGATTGCACTTTTTGAAAATTTTAGAACTTAATTGAATATTTAAAACTCAACTACACTTTTACGATAAATTTTAGAACTTCTAATACACTTATCACTTATTTTAAATATACATTCCTATAAAAGTATAGTATAACATTGTAAATTAATATATAATTTTACCACTAAAAATTTCTTGTATTCACTTTCTATGAAAATTGTGAGCTAAAATAAACTTCGAGATGTATCTATTTATATATATATATATATAGATATATATATATATATATATATTTATTTATTTATTTATTTATTTATTTATTTATTTATTTATTTATTTATTTATTTATTTATTTATTTGTGGTTATGAATATCTTTTGGAAATTTGCATCATTTTTTTAAATAAAGTTATTTAGTTTCATGGTCTTCATTCTTGAGCAAAACTCTTTTTTTTTTTAATGTTAAAATAAGATCTTCAATATAATATCTTGTCAATGTTATTTACTTAATCAAATTAGTATGTTTGTTTTAAATAACGTAGATAAACAGAGCTTCTATCCATATTATTCAACATAGTGGCGTTTAAATATGCATCACTTTTCACATTTTTAAAGAAGCGTACTTATTCCGACAAAAAAAAAAAAAAAAAAACATTAACAAGCATACTTACGATTTCTTTTTTTTTTTTTCACAATTTGTAGACAAAAATACCCCATAAATTAGTGTTATTTACTTTCTTATTGCACGAAAAGACATACATTTAAGAAATGGTATGCTAGGACCAGACGCTCCTCTTTACATTTTGAGTGGTGTACTTTCTAGATGACTCTTTTTACAATACAAATATCATATTATCATTTCTTTCTTCACTCTTAGATTACACTTGACGGACAGGATAAAATTCAAGAATTTATCATATCCCGTGTTTGATATCTACTCAAGATAAAATAAAGTCGAGTATAAAGGGAATATAGATCACATAAAATTATCTCATGAGGGAGGTAAGATAAAAGTAGATAGAATTTCTAATATTCATAATAAGAAATTTTTTTTTTTTTCTCAAATAGCAAATTTCTTAAATTAACAATTTAAATTAGATTTCAATATAAATCATATTTGAATTCTAATATAAGAAATTCAAAATAAGCAAAAATAAAAATTTATTTTTTTAAATTTAATGTTATTTTTAGTTATATATTCGAATTTAATTATATCTTATAATATAAATTCAATATATAAATATTTTTATTGCATAGTTAGGTATTTTAGTATCTTAGGTACAATAGTACAATTTTCCATCCAATAAAATTTTATTGGAGAATGATGGAAGGGAGGAAAGAAATAAAAATAATAATTAAAAAACAGAGGAAAATAAAAAATAAAGTAGACAAGAGTGCCATAAGAGATTTTTACCATCTCCATTTGTAAAATTTGCGATTTATATAAGTGTTTATACCAAAAATATATATAAAATATGATATAAATATCCGACTTTATTATTGTAATCACCAAACAATAAATATGATATGGCAAAATCCCCTAAATTTCATATCATGTTCTATTTAGTCCTATCTTAATTAGAAATCCGACAACCAAGCATAGTCTTAGTGATATCAACCAATATTATCTACTTCTTCTATGTTTATATTAATAGGCACTTCATTTTGAAAGAGTAAGGGCGCGTTTCGTAACAATTTTCTTTGAAATAATTTTTTATCAAAAATGGTTTTCTTGGTTTATGTTCCTAAGAACAATTTTTGAGTATAAGAACTTCACCAAAAAATAATAATATTTGAATATAAGAACGCGCTTAGATACTACAAAAATTATATTCCCAGGATAGAAATGCATTTGGTAAAATTGTATAATTTTTGTTGTTTCTTTTAACTTTTTAATATTTTTATTTTATTCTTCCTTTTTTTCTTCTTTCTTTTTTAAAATATTTTTATTATATTTTTCTATTTTACATCCACCTTGAACAACCTTCCCTCATTTATTCTTAAATTTGAATGACTTTCCGCGTATGACATAATTTAACTATTTATCAACACTCTTTAGTTACTTCCATTTGCCATTCCACTTCTTCATTTTCATTCATAACATGTACTTCTTTCTGCTGACTTCTTTCGCTTTTCTTTCCTTGTTGATAACTTCCTTATATAAACTCTTCTTCTCCATATTGGATGGACAGAATGCTTGGATTCCCTACTTTCAATCATTCTTTATATCCGAATTTCTAATCGAATAAAAGTGGATAGGATAGGATATGAAATCCTATGATTTTTTTTATATCCTATCTATTGTTTGGTGAATTACGGTATTAAAGTCGGATATATTTATATCATATCATGCACAGTTTTCTTAATTAAATGGCATGTTATTATAAATGAACCTAAATGTTTATAAACGAAGATAGTGAAAATATCTCGTAACACTATTCCTTAATTTATTTTTATTTTATTTTTCCTCTTTTTTATATTATTTCTTTTTCCCCTTTCATCATTCTTTAATAAAATTTTATCAAATAGTAAATTGTACTAACATACCTAAAATATATAATAAATATAAATATTTAATTTATAGATTGAATATTTATTATAAGATAGAATTAAAGTTGAATATATAAATTAAAATAAGATTAATTAAAAATAAATTTATTTTTATTTTTATTTTCTTAAATTAGAATTCAAATATCATTTATATTAAAATATAATTTCAATTTTGTTAACTTAATAAGTATGTTATTCGAGAAAAATAACTTTTTATTATAGACATTAGAAATCCTATCCACCTTTATCCCACCTCCCCCATGTGATAATTTTATTCTACCTATATCCCTCATTATATCCGACTTTATTGTGTCATAAACGAGTACCAAACATAAGATAGAATAAATCATATCATATCCCAAATTTTATCCCGACTACCAAATGCAGCCTAATAGTAATAGAAATCTTGGGCTATGCGGATATCTTTAAGATTAATTAGAATGTAGATATACGATTTACTCAATCTGATCAAACTATCTTTTGCAGAGAAGCTTTAACGAAATAAGGAAAAAGAAAAGAACGCACGAATTAGAAGAAGAATGTGAAATGGTGAGTTGCATGAGCATGTTGTGGGGCATCTCTCTTTAGTCACCAATTATTATAATAACCATTTGACACGGGTCTAGTTCATTTCTCAAACCTCTCTAACTCTTATAAAATGGTCAAATTTGAGAAAAATGGAGAAGAATAGGGAAGATCGAGATCTTGAGACTGGCCTGCACAGCAGAGCTAAAAGTAATTTAAGCGTTAAAAATCTAAGTAAAATACTTATGGCTTTATTAGTCCTGTCTATGCAAAATTTAAAACTTTTTTTCTTCTAATATCTAATTTTAATCCGAAGATCTTCCCACATAACATATGTCATTTGGTTCATAATACACAAGGATCGTTATTTCTACTAAGATATAAGTGGAGTATTGATAGATTGTCAGATGTTGCTACCCATCATAAATTGAATAAACTCGCCAAAAGGATTCTCAAAATTCCAGCATGACTCTAGTAGATAACATTGCTCAAGCTTGTAATGGTTCATAAGTTTCTTTGGAATAAATATATGGTTCTCATCCGAAATTCTAAAATTCGGCTCTATTTGCAGTTCCAACATCATGAAGACCAAGATCATTAGAAAATTAGAGAGCAGGAGACAAACTAGCATGCTGGAAAGTCAAAACAGAGCAGCACTAGAACAAAATCCTCATTTGCACAGCAAACATTAGAATGACTAACGAGCACCACATAAATCGCGTGGTGACAGCATTAACGCTGTGAATCTTGTTAGTATCGGAAAAAAAAAAAAATTGTTAGTATCGAGCTCAACAGATTGACAATTCATAAAGAATTTAAAGTGGCAAAGAAACTATGAAGTCACTCTTACAGGCTTGCATCGTATCAAATTCACACCCTCTGGAAGTAGCTCGAAGAGGAAGAACCTGAGGATTCCGGGGATTATTAAAGAGCTGTTGAACAAATTTGCCTTCAGAAGCTTTAATAATCCACACGTGAATCATTAAATTACCTTGAGCAGTCATATGAGAACACAAAAAGGAGAGATATACTGTTCAATCAATCTCAGAACCGAAAAATAAAATATATATATAAATAAATAAAAATAAATAAAAAGAAGAAGAAGAAATTCAAGCAAGCAAATTAATGTCATTGATGACTGTGTAGGACCTCAACCGTCCACCTTAAGAAACTGAGACGACTGGGGTCAAAGGAATTTTCTTAAAGAGCTGCTTGTTTTTACAACGTCTTGTAATTTCTACCTTATCAACAATAAACCAGAATCCCTGGTATTTAACAGGCCATGTAATAAAACAAACACGGTAGTAGATGACCTGCGAACAACCACAACCTTCAAATAAAGAACTTGCAAAATGATAATCAATCTAAAAGTCTAGTTCTCGATATCATGTTCAAGATGAACCAGAGGATTCGACACCATCAGGCCAAGACATATTAGGGCATTCCCGTACATGAAAGTTATAGAGAGATTGTACATCTTCCACACCGGAGACTTCTGTTAACTCGTAACACTTTTCAAGATACAATTCAGATAAGTGCTTCAAGTTCGATAAATCCGTCACCGCTTTCAATTTTCCGCAACGTGTAATAGAAAGCATCGATAGCCCAATGGGAAGCTTTGGAAGATATTCAAGCCCAGGGCAATCAGAAAGAGTGAGTTTCTTGAGAAGGGTAAGTTGGGAAAGATGGGGCAACGACGGACTCTGGCAAGTAATACGTAGAGCTTTTATGTTAGAGGGCAGCTCTGGTAGTTCTCGAAGCTTTTGGCAATATTGAACACTCAGGTTTTGGACAGAAGACAGCTTAGAAATGCTTTCTGGCAAGCCTATAATGCCCGACTTGCGTAATTTAAGCTTGTTTAGAGAAACCAGTTCTCCCATGTTGCTTGGTAGTCTTTCCAGATTTTTGCATCCCGAAGCCCTCAACTCTTGGAGGTTTGCCAACATTCCGATGGCACCAGGCAATTTTGTTATGTGAGTTCGACAAATGTCCAAGATCCTTAACTCCCGCAGATTCCCAATGCTTTTAGGTAATTCCGCAATTGCTGTCCTTGCTAAATGTAGTTCGGCCAATGATTCCAACTTTCCAATAGAATCGGGAACTTCTCTCAACGAGGAGCATCCCCATAATAACAAGCACTGCAAAGATGCTAGATGGCCTATGGAGCTGGGTATGCAGGCTAAGGATGCACAATTAGAGGCATCAAGAGTCTTGAGCCCCTTCAAAGAACCAATGGATTTGGGTAAGCCTTCAATCCGTGTCCCAGATATGTCCAACAGAGTTAACGACACAAGAGAGCCCATGGATTCTGGAAGTTGAGCTAGTCGTCTACAAGATGAGGCACTTAGTTTCTCCAGCTTCATCAAGCAACCACTTGAAATAGGAATCTCTTGTATATTAGTATGATCTAAGATAAGCTCACTCAATTCTTCCATTCTACCTATTCCAACCGGTAGCTCCTCCAGTCTCTTACAACTCCTGACATTCAAGGAGATGAGGGTCTTGATGTCAACAATAGAAGGATGAATCTCTTCCAAATCGCAACATCCTTCAAACAAAAAAATCTCCAAGCTTCTGAAAGCGGACAAGTCAGGAGTTTTTCTCATGGATCCACAATTCAAGAGGTTGAGAACTTTGAGATCGGTTGCCATCTGAAAAGAGAGAGAGAGAGAGAGAGAGGAAATTTCAATGAGATTGGACTGCTTTTCCATACTCCTCGTTCTTTTTTGAAATTTTAAAATTCCAAAAAAAATGCCAATGCACCACTACTTTAATTTAAACTTTTTAAACCACTGTATAAATGTTTCATAGCTCAATTCCCATGCTATCATTGCTATAATACTCTCCTACATCACTTTTGTTATATTTAAACATTCCTTAGTAGCGTTTGGCTATATCACCAACATAAAAATAATTTTTGAGCATATCTATTGCAAAAAGACTGTTAGGGAGCAGTAGGTATATCTTCCAATTTGGCTAAAATAAATATCCACTGGCTAGCACTCACAAAACTAACATATAATTCGCCCTCACAAAAACCATTATGAAGCAATGCACTTATTTTCAAGTATTAGTGTTCACTTTTGTTTCTCAAAAAATTGATTCTGTATATGACCATTCATATTGTATTTCATGTCAAAAATAGTTAGAAGTGTTTCTTTGAACATACCAAATTATACCTAAATAATTGTAACTTTTCATTTTTCGTCAAAGAAGATTGACATAGATACATAACAAGAATTGCTAAAAAGATATACATCAGGAGAGATTCACTGAGAAGCCATAAACCATTAAGATTAAAAAACCTAAAGATAAGCACAAACATTGTAATTTTTTAATAGATTTTGATTAATAAAGTTAAAATAAGTGAATTTTTTTTTTTTTTCAGTATGTCTAGCGTTAAGCAGGACTGTTTGTTCAGATGTTGATAATTTAAGATATTAAGGACAGAAGCTTATCCTATATTTAAATGCCTACAAATTCCTGTCACATTTAGAGAAAAATTCCTAATCTGAGGAAGGATATTATACCTCTCAGAAAAAGAAAGGAGAAAAGGAGAACTTGGTGAGATCGGACATTCAACAACACATGATTATCCACAAGAAATATAACTTCTCTACATCTTACCTTGAGTAAATCCCATCCTCTCCAGTCGTCCGAAATCTCACTCCACGAAAGATCAAGCACGACTAATTTCTTCGGATGAAAGTTGGCCGCTGTGAAATCCAAGGGACAATCCTTCCATTGAAGCCAT
>CM024620.1:11311871-11324371 GCA_014182585.1 Eucalyptus coolabah | reverse complement strand
CTTTTATGTTCAGGGAAAATTATCTAAAAAGTCCTAGGTCTATTGTGCTTTTACCAATTGAGTCATAAATTTTTTTGATTTTGTCAATTGAATCTTAAACATTTTTGTCAATTGAGTCCATTCGGCTAATTTTGGCTAGAAATTATAAACATTGATGGCCAATGTCAATGTGTATATTTTTAATAATATTTTAATAATTTCTTGAAATTTTTATGGTTATTTTTCTTTTTTTCCATTTGCTTTTTTTCAATTATTGAAGTTAGTGCCGGCGAAACTCGCTAGCCACAAGTGAGGGCCAATCGACCTTTGTTGGCTCTAGGCAAGGGCTGCAACCTCGCTCGAGGCTAGCGAGGGGCGGCAAGCCCTCGCCTAGCCAAATCTAGTGAGGTGTTGCGCCCGCCACCAATTTTGGGCGAGAGCTTGCACCCCTTTGCTTTAGTCGGCGATGGCTAGCCGACCTTAAAAAAAAATGAAAAACAAAAAAGGAAAAAAATCATAAAAATTTTCAAAATGTTATTGAAAATGTTTATGTCAACGTTGACTACGCCATATAAGACGGTCGATGTCCATATTGGCAAATTCTTACCAAAATTAGTTGAATAGACTTAATTGGAAAAAGATAAATAGGTTTAGGACTCAATTGGTAAAATTAAAATGTTTATGGCTAAATTAGTGAAAATGTAATAGATTTAGGACTTTTAATATATTGCCCTATGTTAGCAATTCTTGATTGCCTTGTGCTCAAACTATAAGTGAAAGTGGACCATTTTAGACCAAAGAGGAAGAAAGACCAACGATCAATATCGATGCTCCTAATTTACATGAGTCAAGACACTTTATTAAGATATTCAAGGATAATTTAATACTCTCGATCCACAGTCGACCTTATCTTTCAAAACATAATTTTCTAGAAAATAACTCCCGAAATAGATTTCCCTCAAGACAATTTCCCAAACTAGACTTTTTCATGTCACATCAGCCTAAAGATTGCCTTAGTCATCACCGCTTTCATCCTAATCAGTTAAATCTCTCTTTACATTATTAATTTTTAACCTTTTCCATCGCTTTTACAGTGTCACATCTATAAATTCCCGACCAACAAGTTCCATATAATCCAATAATTTATTCGGACATATGTTGATTTTTCCCCTTAGCTTTTAGTCAAGATCATCACTTATTCAAATTAAAGTTTTAGTCAAGATCATCACTTATTCAAATTAAAGTTTTAGTAAAGATTATCACTTACTCAATTAACATTTTAGCCTGTCAATATTATCACCCATGTGGAAACCAATCGCCACTAAAAGTTTGAAGTCGTAATTTAGTCTATAAGTATTTGCCCTATCAATGCTTAAATACTTGACAAACACAAGGAGAAAAGACGAGCTCAAAATATGAAACAAATGCTACTAGAGAATACCTTCCAAATCCATAAACATATATGGAGAAGAGAGGAGGGAAAGCTTAGGAAAAAAAAAAATTAGCTGAGATTTTCAGAAAACGAGCTATTATTTATGGCATTTTTGACACATCTTTTCGTGAACGCACTTTCGCCACAGTCCAATACAATAATTGTAAAGGGATTCCGACACCCATTAATTGTAGATCTTGTCAAGAAGCTATTGTATATTTGACGCGATTCTCGTGAGGCGAATTCCAAGGAAATTTGACAATTACTAAGTGGGTGTGAATTACTCTCTTGTGAGAAGTGACACTTTTATTGACCACAAACCCTTATAAATCCTATCAATCATAATTTGATTTTCTCATTAAGTATGCTATTCAGTTTTACTTAGGAGTTGTCACAAACTTCATATGGGCCGATTAGAGATCAACTAAAACACGGGAGCCCGCCTTACTTCCATAGACCAAAGATTCATGAGCCCTGAAACTTAATTACGCTAAAATTGTCCAATGCTATTGTTAGTAACTTTTTCTCTTTTAGGAAGTGGTTTGCATACAATCTTTCCCTTTTTTTCCCTTAAAACATGAAAATCTAAGTTATCATGCATGGATATTCAAACAAATAAAGGTCAAATCAAATAATAAGAAAACAAGTAAAGCAAAAGGAAATAGGAAGGAAAAAAAGGAGGAAAAAGTTTAGGGAATTTTTTTTTTTTAAATTGTAAAAACTGTCTATGTTAGTATCGATCATACTATGTAAATCATTGGTACTGAATGGACAGCCATGTTAGCAATTTCCATCCAAAATTAATCGAAATGACAATATTGAAAAATCGTCAAAAAGTTTATGATTAAATTAGACAATTTTAAAAGTTTAGTACTAAATTTGTTGTACTAGAGGCCAACAAGGGCAGCCCTCACCTGAGGCGGATGGAGAGAAAAAGGGGAAAAGAGAAAAGGAAAAAGTAAACAATGAAAGAGATGAAAAGGAAAAAAATAATAATTAAAATGAAAAATATATTAAACTATTATTAAAAATTGTCTACATAAATGACAATCATGCCATGTAGGATGGCCAGCATCCACATTAGCTATTTCTAGCGAAAAATAGCCAAATAACTCAATTAGTAAAACATGAAAAGACTTATGACTTAATTAGCACAATTAAAAGGTTTATAAATGAATTAGTAAACATATAATAGGTTTAGGACAATTTGGAGAATTTTCCCCAAGGTTGCATGAAAATAAATTTGCCAAATTGTTGCCAACGAAAGATCAAGGAGAATCATTTGCATCACAACACGATATAATGGTTCTAGATATCCCTGAAAGAGTACAAGAAGCGCATGCTTGAAAAGGTGATTGGTTTTTTTTTTTCTTTTTTTCATAAGTTTATTATCTAAGAGATCTTTAATCTCTTCCTGGCAAAATTGTAAAACTTCTTGATCCATTTGTGTTGGCCTAGCTTTAGTAGGACTTTGTCTTTTAGGAAAATCTTATTCATAACGTAATTCAACAATGTGCTTTTTTCTTTCCCAAAATGCATTGTGTAAAGAGGATCGAATGTTTTTTTGTCAATGTGTGATTTGCGAGGGTTATTCTATTATTGCTTTTTGGTTCAAGGAGGTTTATTCTATCCTAATGAACTCGATCTTCTTTTGGAGTTGATTTTCTCTAGGGAAAATTTCAAATAAAGACTTGAAGTGCCCTCATTTTCTCAAATAAAAGCTTAAAGTTGACTTTATTTCAAATAATGGCTTGAAGTAGCTATATCAATATCAAAAAGGGACCTAAAGTGGTTATAATTGTTTCAAATAAAAGCCTAACCTTGCCAGCTTGCCGATTGGCAAAAATTCCAAGTGACTTAGGAATATTTTTATTCAAACACAATTTAAATTTAAATTTAATTATATTAAAACTTAAAAAGAAAATTTGAAAAAAAAAAAAAGAAGAGGAACACATAGGGGGAGGGTGCCGCCACCCCATCACTAGTGGAGCGTCAGCTATGGCTAGTAAGGTCACCGGCATTTGAGCGAGGGCAACAACCCCGCCGACGAGAGGCAAGGGCATGCTGGCCCTCATCAGGGACAAGAGAGGATGGTGACCCTCTCCTAGTGAGGACCACCAAGCCAATGTGAGGGCCGTCGACCCTCGCTTAGATTTAGGAGAGGGTTGCCACCGAGCCAATAGGCCCTCGCCTCTAGTAACGAGGGTCGTCGGCCCTTGCCCCGCGCCGACGACCTCACGAGTCATCACCGCTACCCCACTAGTGATGGGGTGGCTCCCACTTGTGATTTCCTTTTTTTTTTTTTTTTTTTTTTTAAATTTATTTTATTTTTTTACCAAAAAAAAGATAAAGAATGAAGAAAAAAGGAAAAAAAATAAAAATATGAAATTTCACTTCACAACTAGCAAGTTCAAGCCCTTATTTGAGACTAATATGGTCACTTCAGACCCTAATTTGAAATAATGTCTACTTCAAGCCTTTATTTTAAAAAATGAAAGCACTTTGGGTCCTTATTTGAAACAACATTCACTTCAACCTTTATTTAAAAAATGATGGCACTTCAAGCTCTTATTTGGAATTTTCCATTTTTTATTTATCTTGATGAGACATTTATTTTAGAGATGGCTCTTATTGGATGTTGAAGTTTCTTGTTTGTGGTTTGATGATTAAATTAAAAGTTATTTTCTTCTTTAATGCTTGAGTGTCAATACCTTCATTTGTGACAATGAATGATTGAATTAATTGTGTGAATGCTTTCTATTTTTAATTTCGGGATAACTATTTGAAAAAAAAAAAAGGTCTTAAATATATAATACAACGGTCAATTCAGTTTTAAACTTTCTTATTTTGCCAATTTAATCATAGATCTTTTGAAAATTTCTCCATATAGTTTGTTCGACAATTTCAACCTGAAATCACTAAATTGACTATTTTTGCACTTTTATCTTAATTTTTTTCTTTCTTTTTTTTTCCTTTACTTTCGTTTTTGTCTTTTTTTATTGTTGCTCCTCCACCCTTGTTGGATCTATGCAAGGCTCCTGACGCCCTCACCTAGCCCTCGTGGCACCACTAGGCGATTGCTACAAGCCCTCAACTCAGATCTACAGGACACTAATGACATGTAGCAATGAAATTACTAATGATGAGAAAAACTACGAATTTCAAATGAAGATAACAATTAATTTGGCAGGATTCGGTGTCATGTTTCTCTTACGGGGCCGCATAGAAGGGACCTTAAATAGATATGTATATAATGCCACGTTGGAATTGAGAGTTTCGTATTGAAGGTCACAAAAGTTTTTTCCCAAATGATAGTGGTCTTTTCTGGCAAGTTTATGAAAGTAGATTTCCGACAAATCCCAATTTCGGTAAGAAAAGATATGGATTCAAAACACATCATTTTTTAGCTTAATAAAAAAACGTAATAATTACGATGATGAATATGAATTGACACGGGTTTACAATCTCAATTTAACTCTTGAAAGTACATTATAAGCCTAGTTAATTAAGGTATTAATTATGTCGAAACTTGTTATTAAACTAGATAGGATGTGAAATACTTTTATTGGTTTTGATGATTGCCTAACTGGGACTTTGGTACATGTACGCTCTTGTGATCTTGTTCCCTACTTGCCTTTGAATGGAAGCCCTTGAACTGACTCAACGATGGGCTTTTTACAACAGATCCCTATACGACAAGCAAACGTGGCTTAGCCCGTGTTGTATTTTAACTTCTAATTTTGATATTTTTATGGCGCGGTGTCAGTGCCATGGCAGTTCTTCTTCCAAAAGATAAAAAAAAAAAGTTAAATATCTCTAACTGCCAATTCCTTCAATTTAATGTTCGTGGGACCGGAGTTAGCATCATAATTTGAATAAGTTAGATGTTCAAAGAACTCTGAACACATTGTTGTAACTTGTAAGCATAGAAAAGGTGAAACAACGCGATACTACAGAGTTTAGTTTAATCGAATCTAACTTGGTGACATTCACCTATAAACTGCATGAGGTTGGTGAAATTATCCACATTTATTTGTGAACATAAACTCAACCTAGTAGCGAGAGAAAGGACCTAAATTCTCTCTCATATGGATGTCTTAATCTATTCAAAGGTTTTTTTTTTTTAATCATACTTTTCGCTTCTCTATTGTTGAGACTGGTTTTTGTCATTTATGATTCTCTTGGCTGAGTGTCATAGTTTTGGAAGGAGGTCAGTATTTTCCTCCTTTCTTGGTTGGATCAGATTTCTCCCTACTATATTTTTAATTGGTGGATTATAAGTTATGAAGATTCAAATCTGCAAGTTTAACTAAATTTAAAAACCAATGATGTTAATCTTTAACATTCGTCAATAAAAAATGTGGTTGGAAGAAATCAGAAATAAAGGAAGAACATGACCCTTCTAAGGAATTACTAGTCGGTACTAGAAAAAAAAAAACCAACAAATCTTTTTATCATATCACAAAACAAAAATGAAATTAGTACCTAAACACAGAAGTATAGGCAGATAACACCAATAATAAGAGATGGCATGTATTAGTCCTTAGGTTTCAAGAGATGGATCAAGCGAGCATCAAATCTTTCGGTATGATTGAATAAATACGGAAATCGTGGCAAGAAATTTTAATCGCGTCCCAATATTTTATCAAAAAGTACAACTTAAAATCACAAGAAAAGTATCCAAAATTTCTTAAATTTATTGTACTTTGAACAACTTAATTCTAAAGTTTTCAAAAAAAAAAAAAAAATTAGTCGCTTGAATCCTAATTATTTTTATATTTTGGCAATCAAGCTCATTCAGCCAATTTTAACTAGAAATTGTTGATGCGGATGCCAATAATGTCACATAGAATGGGCAACTAATGTGAAAAACAAATTTATAACTTTAAAAAAATTACAATTTTTTATTTTGTTTCTCTTTTTATTTTTATTTCTTTCTTTTATTTTTTTCCCTACCAAGTCTGATGAGGGTCATGAAGCCTTAGCCCACAATTGGCGTGGTCGGCCCCACCTGTAATCAGCAACGGTTAGCAGTGGCCCTTGCCAAGTTAGGGGAAAAAAAGAAAAAGAAAAAGAAGAATAAAATAATTTCAAAAACTTCCACGTCAACACCAATCATGCTAAATAAGATAATCGGCATCCATGCGAGTCATTTCTAGCTAAAATTGATTAGATGGGCTTGATAGTGAAAACGTAAAAAGGTTTATAACTCGGTAAAATTAAAAGGTTTATAACTGAAATTATTAAAGTACAATAGATCAAGCATTTTTTGGGCAATTTTCCCAAAAACCGCAATGTAAATAGTTCCTTGTTATCACAAAGGCAATTTGCAACAGAGGTAAGGGTGGAGATGACTTGATTATACTTTCTGAAAAAGCTTAAAAAATAAGTTAATAAGAGTGAGAAAGGTTTGATTAGGACTCAATTGTCCTTTTTAGACCATTTTATGAAATCTTTTCCTTTATAAGTAAGAAAGGTCTACAGGCGAATGTGGGGGAGAGCTTTTTTTTTCTAGCTATGAAGATTCGAGAGCTTAAAGACGAAACTTTTAAAGCTAATATAGAATGCATCAATTTACCACATCAGGAAGGAGCCAAGGTTTGGTGACGTGCGAGAATACGTCTTTTCAAGTTGACCGAGTTATTACAAATGTTGTGTTTTTTTTTTTTTTTTTTTTTTTTATGTGTGTATCAAAACATGCAATAGAACTCTGATAATTTCATTCATGGAGATTATGGAGAGAGAGTTCAAATTCCAAATTTGAAATTTTAAAATATCCAATAGAATTCATATTCATTCAAAAACTTAAATTGATAAATTATTGACTAATTAAGATATATTTATTGAGTCTGACCATCTAGAAATGGAAGGGCAGAGACATTTGGTGTCCCCTCTAGTCAAGAATTGGGGCCTCCCGGTGCACCTTAACACGATATCATTTAGGGTAACGAGATTTAGTAGTTTTTTTCCCAACGTGACGTGTGTGACTATTCTTTTCATGCGGGATGATTTTCTGATTCATTGTACCAATCTAAAAAGCCCTGGCTAGAGATGGCTCCAAAATAGAATCTGACCATCTAATTGGTAGGTCCATTTCTTGTCCTACACCGTTAAGGTCTACAAAGATCACCATCTTGGCTCTCAACAGCCACGTGCTTGCATCATTCATTACCCCTTTTTCCAGGTAATTTCGATGACCAAGCTTTTCCTTATCCCTCATTCTAAAAAAAAACTTTCTAGATAAAGTGGGTATATTCTTAGAAAAAAGACAAAGAGTGAAAACATATATATATATATATATATATATATATATATATATATATATATATATTGGGTTCGCTACATTATTTGCTTATCTTGAATTTTAAACGATTGACAACTCGTGATACACGGCTATGCACACAAGTGGGAACGAAAGGGAAAAGTTGAAAGCCCTAGATCTGAAAAAATCATTCCGCTTTTCGATTCGATTGGTCCTCGTGTCCTCGTACGAGAGGACCATGTTGTTAAAGCAGACAACCTCAGCGGTCAATTAAATAAAAAAAAAAAAAAATGAAAGGGGCAGTTGATAAAATTAGGGTTTTAGCGTCTCTTTTATGACTTGTTTCTTGTCGCTTCCGAGGCTTTGAAAAGGCTCTTTCCGAGCATGGAAACGCATCCCCGTTCACACTTGCCCGTCAGGACATGATTAGCTCGATTGGCTACCTATTAAAATTAGGGCTGATAGCAAGCGATTGGTTTGGTGCGCTTCTTTGTAAAATTTTCATGTGTAAACATAACACATGTCGTTATCCATCGATTGATGTTTAAATTCTTTTAAACTGATGATGGACACAATAAAAATTCAAATCTAATATTGTGTGATGCATTTTGTTTTAAAAAAAGTTTCGTAAGCATCGATATCCGATATACACATGATACATATAACCAGTACATCTATAGGAAAATTATACACGTTTGGCTTGCTCGTATAATCGAGACTTCAAAAACGTTTTTTTATTTTTATCAAGAACAATTTAGTATTTCGGGCGAGCTATCGGCCAAATTTGCGAATGGGGCACATTAAACTCTAGTATGATGTTTTTTTTATTTATTCCTGCATATGTGTTACTAATGTGGTGCAATGTTGAATAAAGTAATAATAAATTAAAGAAAAACCAATTAAGCCGTTTAAAAAAAATCAAAGTGAGGTTGGGTTTGAGCTGATATTGCCTCCCCCATGTCATCAACAAGGGTCAGTAAGCACTTGCGCAGTGGTAGCTAGCTATGGGGTCATCACAATGCGAGGGCTTGCAAAGCCTTGACCTACCCACCTTGAAGGCCAATCACCCCTAGCCTTCAACGCCATGTTAACGCCATATATACTCAAAGTCTTTAAGAAAATACCATATTGTATTTCAGCGCACCACATCAGCAAATTTGCCTAAACGATCATCTGAAAGACTTGATTACATCAAATTCAAAACGTTTAAGACTTGATTATAAAAATTGACACGCGTTACAACCTGATTGGACATTGGCCAAACCTTTACAACGTGATTGGACGTTGGCCAAACCTTTAGAACTTTCAACGCAATTTCCCTCTCAAAATTAATTTTGCCAAAGATAGGTTTTATACGATTCAAGCTTCACTTGGACCGAGTGCAATGCTTAGAAGAAAACCCTTTTCCTGATTCTCTCCGTTCCACTTTTCTTCAGAAAACCAGATCCTCTCGAACCGGCACTTATGTCCGTATGACGAGTCCATCTGCTAACGCGGTTCAATCAAAGATAGAATCTTGGGTCAATGCATGAGACGATCCGAATCAGCTTGACGCAAAATGACTCGCACTATCTGAGATTTTTTTGGCCACAAAACGTGTCCCACCGCGAGATAGAAAGACGAATTGTTCCCTTCAAGAGCAGAGAGAAGTGGGGTCGCTCTTTCTCTAAGACGGCCTTTTACATCTGCACAGCTGTTTTCCTTTGCTGGAGGGCTATCCTCTTAGTGTACTCCGTCGTAATCGTGGTATCTGTCGTCAAATTCAACAATCGTCCAAGAAGACATCATGTGGTCTGCATCTGATAAGGTCTAAAAACAAATATTCCTTCAGTCAGCACGACTTGACCAGCCCCGTTCATGCATTCTCCGCGGGGACCTTGCTGTTGGAGGAATCGAGTCTTCTTCCATTTTGCCGGCAGCATTCAGAGTCACTTTTCAAACGAGAATTTTGGATTTGCCCATTTGGGATCAGATGTTCTTGGAATCAGATGAGTTGGTATTTTCTTGGATCAGCGATCATCTGCAACCATTCGTGCTTTTTTCCGTGCCTAAATTGAAGTCGATCGCTGTAAATGCTGCGCTTGTACAGGGGTACGTACCTAAGTATATGTACTAAAGCCCGACCCTGATGTCAGATGGACACCATGAATTCAATGGATGTTTCGCTAAAATTGCCAAAGTCAGGAGAAAGTTTTCCACTATCTCTGTCACGAAAGAGAGGCCAGTTTCTGCGCCAGGACAAGAATGTGATGGTGAGTGGGACCGTGTCTTTTCTGCGTTCCTCGAAGTGAGAGAATCTTTGGCATCAAGATAGACCAAAACTCCATGCGCGTAGTCACAAAATATGTTCCACAACATAGATATCATTACACTAGCAATTATTTGGCTCCTTGTGCCTTTCCTAAACAGACTGCTACATCGGACATGAACTGTACAAGGAAACTAAACTAAGCAAGCACCCCTCAAATTTTGGAAAAAGAAAAAGCTAAACCAAGATTAACATTGAACAAATTCCAGCAGACTATCAAATTCAGAACCCACAATCATGTCAAAGCTATGAGAACTGGACATCACATCCCCTTGATCTGACGACAGGGCCGAGATCTCCCCGGCCGATTCGAACACTGCGTAGTAGTCCGATGACTCGGACTGGTGGTTGTTGTTGTTGTTGTAGTAGCTCTCGTCGTCCTGGCAGCCGCCACCGCCGCCCTGGGGTTTCAGATCATCCTCGCCGGGCAGCTTCGGCTCGTGCTTCACCGATGGGAAAGTCGAAGAGGAGAAGGGGTTGCTGCTGCTGTTGTTGTTGTCGTCTTGCTTGGGAGGGAGGCTGGTGTTGAAGCTGACGAGGATGGAGGAGTCCCCAGGGCTTGGCGAGTCCAGGATGAGGGAGGGGGATTTCAGGATGAGGTTCTTGCAGGTGTGTTGGCCCTGGTATATGGTCCTGTAGAGGGGTGGAGCGTCCTGTACCTTTTGGACCTGCTTGGTCGCTAGACAACCTTGGTCGATCTTGTGAGTACACCTGAAGTAGTTCCTGCAAATTCCCCCCAAACACAGCTTTAATCATTTTGCTAACAAACATGTAAGAAAATTAACACCCTCAATTCGAGATTCGGGGATTCAGATGCTTTGAATCCAAAGAATAATTCCAAAAAATTCACATGTGACAACAGATGATGAAAAGCGCCAAAGTGCGCTCATCTCAATTAGATTCCAAACCATGTCATGTCATGTCATGTCTTGGTAGAGAGCCAAGTTAGAATTTAGTGAAATTAAGAGAAAATTAAGTTGGCCCTAATTTATTAGCACGTGGTGGGCCGAGAGACCATCGAATCTTTTGTTTAATTGTTCATCATGAGAGGAGAATAAATACAGATTAGCCAAGTTGATGAAATGGGTGAGTTTCTTTACCTTGTAAAAGATTCCCGCATAATATTTTTTTAGACATCAAGCAATAATTGATTCCACTCTAATTGATACAATAATTTTTCTCCTATATAAGAGACATCAACCAAACTGAATATTTCATTTGCAAAGTACCTTGGGAACTCCGAGTTAAGAATCGCTTTCTGGCCATATTTCCTCCACTGGTGCCCGTCGTCGATTAAATTATGATCCATCCTTATCCGTGTATCCGAAGTCTTTCTGCAGAAAAATGAATAATTCGCAATTCATGTTAGAACTATATACAGATCCATATACATTATTTAACAAAAAAACAGATGAAATGACAAAAGAAAGCTTTTTTTTTATCTTTGCAAGTTAGACAAACTTGTTATATTTCAATCAGGATCTGTTAAGATGTGTCCAATTTATGAACAGCAAAATCATCTTTGCTCAAAACCAAAACAAAAAAAAGTTATCTTTGCTAAGCTGCAAGAGATCTGTTCACTTTCACGAGAAAAAAAAAAAAAAAAAAAAAAAAAGAATTCCGGCCCTCGATTACCTTCTCTTGTAGCATCCGCGGCGGTCTCTGGGGACCGAGGTCTTGCTGCTCTCCTCGGAGTCCTCGGACTTGACGGCGCAGGGCCTGACCGGCACCTGCGACACCTCGTCGGGCTCGGCGCGGCTCAGCAGCGACAGGGTGTTGTCGAACGACCGGAGGACCTTGACGACCAGATCCTCGGCGGAAGCCGGGTGCCGCGCGCCGCCGTCTCCGTCGCCGCCGTCCCCGCCGGCGCCGGCGGCGGCTTGAGAGAGGACGTTCATGAAGAGATCCCGGAGCTTCTTGGCCGACTCCTGGCCGCGGAGGAGCTCCTCGACGGCGTGCTTGCGGGAGGAGGGGAGGTTCTCGGGCCGAGAGGAGCGCTCCATTGACGAGACGAGAGGAGAGGAGAGAGGGGTCCTGTGCTTTGCTTGGCGAGGAAGGAGTGGAAGTGAACAAAGGAAGAGAGAGAGCCTTAAATGGAGGAAGGGCCAGAGAGAGAAAGAAGAGAGAGAGAGAGAGAGGAGACGTCATGTGCCAGGGGGAAGGAAGGGAAGATAAGAAAGAGGAAGCTTGGTGCGAAAATTCCACGACTCGTGGGATCTGGACCGCCCCCACGCGCGCCGACGCGCGTGGGGTGTCGACGTGTCGTGATGCCATTGCCATAGCCAATTTCCTTCTTTTTTCTCGAAAGGGAATAATCTTATCTGGTTGGCATTATTGCTGCTGCTGCTGTTCGCCTGCGTGGATGGGAGTGATGATTTGATCGTCTCAAATGCCACGTTATGCATGTGACTCAAAACTATTATCGCGAAGCCCGAGGGAGATCGGTATATCTTTTTATCAATACTGTTGTCTTTTTCGTATTTGTCATCTCTTTTTATCAATATTAAATTGAGCATAAC